>VXAY01002651.1:0-51703 GCA_013399855.1 Oxyruncus cristatus
AGAGAGAGCGAGAGAGAGAGAGACATTTATGGATCGGAGCTATCGTCCCACAGATAATAGAAAAAAACTGTCAAGTGCTGTGAATTTGATTTAGAGGAACTGTAACCCTGAAAGCAGAAAAGAGACTTTTCTCCTCCTGAACTGATACATGGGGGGAGGGATAATTTTGTAAATACATAGAGTTTTCTTCATAAGAAAACCTAGTTCAATATTGTTGTATATATTATTCTTCAGTCTTTATCCTGCTAGTAATAAATTTAATATTATTCCCCAACGTCAAATCTCTTTTGTCTGTATAAAACTTCTCTCAACTTGTAACGATTGTGTAAAAAGTTTGAAAACATCAGTCCAGAGTAAACCCATGACACCAGGCTTTTATTTCACTCCAAAACACAAATTTTTAGTAATTAGGCCAAAGTGCCTCTCTGTTCCCTGAAGCTGCACTCTTGTTTATGCTCCTGCCAATAATAAAACTATTTTTGTTGTACATTATTTTTCTGCAGCACAAAGCCATAGATTTAACCTTGTTAGAGGCAAGCAGCTACTTTTGAAAGATACTGCTTTCTGCTGTTCAGACCAACTGACATGGGCCATATCCAGAGTATCATGACCAAGTGCAGGATGCCAAACTTATGTGCAGTCTTGAGAATTTTATTTTGAACCATTAGCTGAAGCATTAAACACCAAAATGCAGAGTGGGTTATTTAAACGCCAATGGAAAACGAAAATATTTGGTGGGAAGGTTGTGGATTACCACTAAAACAGTAAAATAGGAAAGGGTTTGACAGTTCTGTGTTGACAATATGTAGCAGAGAGAAGAGGGTGCTCTGCCTCCCTACATTTGCTAAATAAAGAGTGAAAAAAAAACAACAATCAGAGCAGACACCCACACAGTAGGGAACCTCAGAGCTAGATATAAATCCATTTCCTTGTAAACAGAAAACGTTGTTTCTGCTGTATGATGTATGCAGATTATTATTTGTGAGACTCAGAATAAATGGGTTTTCAGAAGATTTTCAGATTTGACTAATGAGTAAGTGAAAGTCTTCTGGCAAAAGGAGCTACTGCCTAGAAGGCAATATTTTAATATTTTTTAAAGCACAGAATTCCTTTTATTTAATTCTTTGTAAAGCCCTTGCCATTTTTGGTGCCTGCTCTTGATAGCAAAGGCTAATCCACCCTTGCACCCGGATGGCTGAAAGGTGCAGCAGGCACTCTCCACTGGCTGGACTCAGGCAGGTGAAGTTGAGGGAGCACAGCACTGAAGCCACATGGTACCATGGTGCAAACCTGGCAGAGGAAGGAGAATGAAACACTCCAGTAGTCCATGGCCAGGCTCTGGGGCTGCTGCAGGTGCCGGCAGAGCCCCAGAGTTCCACCTGACCTGGGGACAGGAGAGGCAGAGCTTGCCTGGTGGCTGCACTGAACAGCATCTTCCCAAATCAGAGTTAATAAAGTCCTGTTTAACTATATGATCTATAAAAGGGTGTAATTTGTAAAGTTTAAGGGTGCTGTAAACAAGGAGTGTGTCTGCACCATATGGTAGCAGCAATGGTTGCAGTCTTGCCCTCCAAACGTGCTGCTGGAGCATCAGGGTCTTGCAGCTCAGTTTGGCTCCTCCCACTTCTCATTTTATTATTTTCTTTTTAATATCCATCTTTCCTTGCATATAGCAAGGATAATAGCATGAGAGGATTTTCTGCTAATCTTTGATCACAACAAATGATTATATTTCATTGTCTCCTCCTAGAACAGAGAACAGGTTCTGCTTGTTTATATATGGGACATGGGCTTTGTTTGTTTTCTTTTGTAAAGGGCATAGTTGAAGTGGATTTCAAGGCAGGTGGAGTCTGATTTAGCCTAACATAAGGGATCCAGTTTCAGCCCTATATGCAGCTATTTCCCCCATGTGAACAGCAGAGCAGATTCTCGCTTTGAGCACTTTCTTCCCCTTCACACCAAGAGAAATCCACACAGGAGACTCAGTGACCTGCCCTTTGCGTTCTGCATGTGTCTGGATACCTAGTGGTTCCGTTCCCTGCACCAAAGCAATGACAAATACTAAATCACAAGAGGCCAGAGGCTGTTGCTGTGGCTAGGCTGTCCTGCTGAGGTGTTACAAACCCACGAAGCAGAGTTACCTTGGTGCCAGGCATGCCAAGCATGCAAGAAAAGCTGAACTCCCACTAGCAGGAGGTGGACTAGGTCATGCCAACACCACTTTCAGAGTCTGCAAGAGTTGGGGAAAAGCTGAGCTAAGGTCTGCCAGGAGAACACGGGCAGCTTTCACCAGGGCAAGGGAGTTCTACAGCCGGCCCCGACTCCGTTATGTTTTGTCTGTTCAAGGCAGAGCACAAGAGCTGTTCCATCACAGATGGGAGCTTCCCTTGTCACCCACCTGCAGACCCTGCCATCAACTCTGTCATGCCCAGAGCAGCAGCAGGCAAGTTACCGGAGTTTGATGACAGATGCCTTTCCCCGTAACTCACAGTCATTAAAAGCTCAGCTTACTGTTAAATCTCTATCTCAGGAAGTCTGGACATGAACTCATCTTTCTCAGGAACCCGAGACAGGAGACACTTAGAATAACAAAATGTGCAGAGAAGAAGGTTTCAGCCCGTTTCCTCCATCTTTTGGGACAGGAAAACCAAGCTCTGTAGCATGGATAAACCTCACATTCAAGCACAAAACTCTGTCACGCTCAACTTCTCTTACTCCCATTGCATATTGGTTTTCCTCCTCCTACACTTGGAGATGGGGAAAGCAGATGGGGAAGGAGCATCAGTTGTTGAAAGGAGTGAGCAGCTGAGCTTGTATCAGCTAAAAGAGGGCTATGGCAATTAGTAAACAGCATATAGCAGGGCCACAGAGTCTTAACTGCAAACCACCCAGTGCACAGGGCTACTTTAGGAAGAAACTTCTAAAAGCTCAGCTGTGAAGCTGGAATGGTGGTTTGAGATGGCTCCCTCCTGAGGCAGCGCCCGGATTCTTCAAATAAAAGATCAGTATAAGATTTTCTTTCGTCACATGAAGTTAAATCCCCTTTTACATCTAACTCTTGAGTAGATCAATACCATTTGCAGTCACAGCCATAGAAAGAGTCATGACACATGGAAAACTAGGAAAAATCAAGAGACTTGGGTTCCAAAAGAGACACTTCTCTAAATAAAAATCCTTAGGCAAAAAATCTGCTAAGTTCAGAAATCATCTGAAATGTCCGTTTTATATCTTTTTTAAAAAATCAGTGTTGGTCAGCTAATGGCCCTGAGACACATCTCTCTGTTCCTGCTGTCCAATGCACCAGCCTCCTGCTCTGTTGCCACTGGTAGCTGTGAGGGCCATAACCAGGGGGGATGGATTCTCCCCATGCTGTCACTACTGCCTGTACCAAGAAGGATGCCAAGCATAAGGGCAGTATCTATTTTCAAACAGATACTGGATTTACGCTGCCAGCTTATTTTTCAGAAATCACTAATGAATAATGAGAAGGAAGCACCTTCCAGCAGCACAGACCACACAGTATTAAACACTCACGTAGGTGACTGTGGGTTGCCTTTGCTAACCTGTTGTCCATCTCTGTCAATTTTACTGTCTGAGGAGATGATGCTTCCCAAATAAGTAAACTGCTGCACTGACTTGAGCTCTGATTCACCAATGATGATATGGGGATGATGAAAGACTTCCTGAGGTGCAGGCTGGTAGAAAACTTCTGTCTTCTTCAAGCTGACTACCAGCCCAAAAAGCTCAGCAGCCTCTGCAAAGCAGGATGTTTAACGCTGCAGACCTGCTTCTGCGTGGGCAACAAGGGTGGCATCATCAGCAAAAAGCAGCTCATGGACAAGATGATTTAAAGTATGGGCCTTCATCTCAGCCTTGGCTGATCATCATCATTGGTCTACTCTGCCCTCCAGTCGGGACACATGGAGACACACTATTTATAACGCTGCTGCTTCTTTTGAGAACACATGAAGAATCATTCTGGAGGAGAAAGGACAATGCAGAAAGAACTAAGTCTTGCTGATACCGTCTAAGGAGACTTTCCGCTGTGCCTTTTGCAACTGGACTTGTCTATCTCGCATTGGCCTTTTTAGCCATCAACGTGCTTGTAGCAAGCGTGGGTAGAGTCCTTCTCAAATCTTCATTCACGAAGCCTAGCCATGATGAGGTGACTGTGGGTACCAACTGTTCTCCAGATAAAGTGAACACCATATGGGACTGTATACAGAGCATCAGCTTCCAGCTAGAAGTAGGGCTGGTAGGAAATTTTTAGCCTCAATAAATGCTGGTTTATCAAGCCCCAAACCTGCTTCTGCTGAGAAGCCCTTATATCTGGGACAGGGGGAGAGACTGCAATTCTCATTCAAACTCACGTTCATGCCAAGAGCGCCCAGAGGCTTTCAGGTTTGTAAAAATCTGGGTTCAGTGTATCTTGACTAAAATCAATCCACTCTCCGACCCCAGAAATCTAAGAGTTTGCTTTAAACTGGAAAAATCTGCTTAGTAATCTTTGCTACCCATAGCTATCAGTGAGTGAAGTATTATACAATCACCATGAAATCTGCTGTGAAAATATAAAACCCTGAAAACCTACTCATCTAAATTATTTATAGAAATATGTTTCTGTTTCACTGAGCTGTGGCACTCAGAGGAGAGCAGGAGGAAGGACCACAGGAGCAAGGCTGTTTCATGCATGCGGCACATAGAGCACATGCTGAAGGATCGCTCCAGTCCCACGGTCAGTGCACAGTAATAGTGGGAAGGCAGTGTGTGTCCGTGCTAATTGTGGCACCCAGCTGGGCCAGAGTGTTTCCCAGCTGTTCCCAAAGCCACCAGCACTGGCAGAACAGGGAAGCCTCCAGCCACACACAAAATGAAGCTCTTGATACAGGTTGCTGTTTTCAAAGACATTTCAAAAGGAAGTCCCCATCCGTCACGGTAAATGTAATTTATTTCCCGACCTGACAGGGGCAAACCTTTTTCATTAAGACATGGGCATTAATGCCATCTTGCAAACATGCCTTCAAATACAAATAGAGTTCTTAATCATTTCAGAGAGGGTGGAAGAGATGAAATATTAAAAATATTTACTCTATGTAGCAGCACAGAGGTCTCTTGCAGTCTAGCAGCTAGGGGATGCATCTTTGGTCCTGTTGTAAAAGCAAAAAAATAGAGGTCCTTAAAAAAAGGCTGTATTTCTAGGTAAGCAGCTGCAGAATGAAATCAAACTGGAATGGCAAATGTGAAAGAAATAAGAAATACCAAGGATCAAAATACACAGTTCTTGATCTGATGGTTGTCTTTTGCTTGATGATTTTTTTTTTCACATTTTGTGTCTTTTTATCATAACTAAGTGATTAAAAGCCAGAGGGAGATGTTCTACAGCCAGGCAATGCTGCCATGATTCTCTACGGGAAGCAGCTTGGCTGCAGGAGCGGTGCCCAGCGAGCCCAGCACCCACAGCAGGATGGGAGCTGCCTGCTCGCCTGCCCCACGCAGGGGGGCAGTGCAGGAGGGAGCATGGGGGCACCACACCCTCAGGCTCTGCTCGGGGCAGCCACTCCAGGAGCACAGCTGAGCTCGGGTTGGCACAGAAGAGTTCATTGCCAAGGCTTTCTCCCTCAGCCTGCCACAGAGCCCGCTGCAGGTTTCCCCAAGGCCTCACCAGTGAACACATCCAGTACCTTAAAGAAGACTTATGTTGTGAACTCGTTGCTGAAGTTTCACTTGCAATTAAGATTTGTGCAGAAGGAGTTGAGGACCTTGTGATTTCTATTCATGGCACATCTTAGAAGCAGCCAAATTAAAATCCTTATCATTAAGGAACTGATAACTCCTGTAATTGCAAGCATCATTCTGTATTAGCTGGAGGGAGCAGCGTCACACAGTGGCTAACAGATCTGTTCATAAAATTGGAAAACTTCTAACCAAAGAGAATTTCCTCAACCATGAATTCCTTTACAGAAAGTACTAATTTAAAACAAATTACTTATAATTTGTGCTGTCAGTACAAGAACTTTCTTCTGAGTTAAGAGTCTTTTTGCCATGTACTGCTCACTTTCCTGCCTGACCTACAGTGCATCCATTCCTGATTGAAAAGAAAAATTTTATCCCTAAGGGATGAATCACACCTTTCTATCATCCTTCAGGCTAAACCACATTTTCTTACCTTCCACAGAGTACATGTTTTAGGAGCTGATGAGATCAACAACTGACATGCAGATCCATTTTGCCAGAATAATCCTAAAACAAATATTAAAATATTCTCATCCCAGGTACCTATGTGGTTATGATTCTTTGTCAAACAATCTGTCACTTGAGGGAGAAAATCCAGGAGGATACAGAGCTAGTGCAGGTTTAAACAGGATTGTTCATATCTTTTGAGGTCAGGAAAATAAAATGAAAAGGTAGAAATAATTGCAGCATGCACTTAGGGGTTGGCTCATCTTGCAGAGCCCATTTCATGAAGACTGCAGCGCTAAAATGGGGTGGTTTTGCTCTAGGAAAAGGCTGCAGCACACAGCCATCCAGGCAACCAATTTACTGTAAGTGGTGACAATCTGGAGCCCGTGGGAGAGCAGCAAGTCACCAACCACCCTGCTGCAGCTTCACAAAGAGCTCCGTTAGTTACAGACATGGTCCAATTTGGAGAATTTAGCTCAAGACTGAAATTAATAATTGGTCTGACCGGATGAGGCGACTCTTCTAGCTTTAGGACTGCTCAGACCAAGGTTCAATGCCAACCTCAGATCTCTCATTTGAGAGATTTATTCTAACACGAGGATATTTAATGTGTCTGTGAGCTGAAACATCCAACGGCCAGCACCAGAATTTCAATACCTGCTCTCACTTCCCATAGGGATTCATGTTAAAGAAAGTGTATTTTTAATGCTCTGGAGTCTTTATATTCTTTCTCCTTAGCAGTATGTGAGCTCACAGCAGTGTACTGAGAGGGACAAAGCCCAGAGATGAGCAAGAAGGAGAAATCCCCCAGATCTGCAATGGAGCAGGAGCGGGACAGGGCCTTGGGAGTGGGATGGGGAGGGCTCCTGGGAGGCCCACGCCCACCCAGCACCCACAGCAGCACTCAGTGCTGGATATCACGGAGAAAAATGAGTGACAGGAACAGTTCTAGTGATGGAGTTTGATCTGGGAAACCTCCTAAGGAGGGAGAAGACAAACACAAACCCAGACAACATTACCAGGAGCAGCCTGCACCTGGAAGCAGCAGGATAGTGGCTGATGCTATGTGTGACAAGAAAGAGAACATGCACCTCTTATTGCAGCCCTCTTGCAATTGGCCGTCAAGTAGTACCAGATTAAAACATTGAAGTCACTTGAAAGATGGGCACCAGATTTTTCTTCTACAATGTGTTGCCTTTCAACTGAAATTTAACAGGAAATGGAGCAAAGACACCCTGCATTGCTGTGCAACACTGGTTTACTTAAGAAAGGGAAAACTCAAAATGGATTAAGAAAACTGTTCTGAACAGTAAGATGAGTCCAAGATCTGTTACAGGCATGAAGAAGAAAAAGTAGTCTGCATGAAACATAAAAAATTGTACAAACAAAGAAAAGCTGCTCTCTAAGTAGAGAACAAGTGAGAGTACAGAAGAACAAGCAAGCAAAATTAGAGCCCTGGTAATTTTTTTGGCACACCAAACCTGAAAGACAGAAGATACCTTTTTCTGAACAATTTGCCCCATCAGACTATTAGTAACTGGAGTCACTGGAGAAAGCTAGCTGGGCATTCCAGCTGCATCCAGCTGTGCACCACCAGCACTTTATGCCTTGTGTGTTCATTTCAATTATTATTTTTTTCCTTTACATGCATCTTTTGACCTTTTTCAGCAAGGACTTACATCCGCCTGCCCTGGTCCAGAGCAGAAGCAGTAGCTTGGGTCTCTCGTTCCTACAGCTGGTGCTGTGCTGCCAGCAGTGCCATCAGCAGTGCTGTTTCCCTGAGAAGTTTTCCTTGAAGAAGGAGCAGCTTTATAAAAGATATGCATCATGCAGCACATAAAAGGGGCAGCTGACTTGTGTGGTTTAGGCTCAGTAAGCCAGAAGCTCAACATCACCCCTGTATGTCAGGCTTATCCCAATACAATCAGAACTACTGGAGGACAGATGGCCGGGTAATCTGAAGAACCACGGCTTGTGGAATGCTTCCATGGAAAACTCACAGAAATCTGAAGAAACGGAATAGTTGAAAGATGTGGTGATAAGGTACAAACTAGCCCAGCCTTTAGCTGGTCTCCCCTGCTGAGAGAGTGTGATTCCAGCAGCTACCACTGCAAACTCCCTTGTGTGACACCTTTACGAAACAGATGTGCTCATTAAAAGGGAGTGGTGACTTGGTACAGAATACCAGCATACCAGGAAAAAGATGCAGTTTGATGTTTTAGGAATGGAAAAACATGCTATTGTACACTATTATGTGCTTAAGCTCCATTATTTCCATATAATATGTAGATAACTTCCCACAACTTAAGGAAACCTCACTGATGTGAAATAATCCTGATTAATATTTGCAGAAGTAGTAACAAAAGGCACAAGAAACTAAAATGAATCTTTCCTAGATGACTATTATGCTGGTTTTTTGTGAGTAAAAATGGTTAAGCCTACACTTTGAAAACCACCTAGAGCTGTGCAGTCTCCGGTATGGTGTTAAGACTCACAGCTTTATATTTTATATTCTACTTCCAAAGGCTACATTTGAGCTAAAAATTCTCTCCTGCTGTCTCTTCACATCATGTTGCTTTTTAAAAATGTCTCTGCTGAAGAAACGTACTGAAGATTTACAAACAGTAACCCAGAGCCTCTCTGCTGCATGTAATGCTGGGTGAGTGTCTGGCAAGGAGGATTTTCTTGGGTTTCTGACTATTTGGGCTTCCCAATCTCAGAACTTTGAGTTTAGCCCTCCCCTAGCTTGCAGTGGAGCTTCACACTTTCTCTCAGTGTTGTGATTGGGCCATTTTTTTCCCATCTGCTTTTGAAACAAGGATTTAAAGGGTTAACTCAGAGGAGGCTGGGGATGTTGGTGCCCTGCTCTGAGGAATGCAATGTTTATGTAACAGAAACAAGGACTAGGTCTTTGAGAATTAACTAAGAGAGCTGTTATCTTGTTCTAAAAAGTTCTACTTACAATTGAAATATAGCAGAAGACGATTTGTTCTGTTCTGTTTTAGTAAAGAGGGCAAGAAGGCTGACTTAGTAGTTATAAATAAAAATAGGAAAGACATCTGGGGAGATAAAGGAGCAGTGAATCAAGGAGGGTGTTGCAAGTAGCCAGCGAAACAAAGAAAGTTCAAAAGTTCACTGAGGATGAGGAGAAGAAAACGACCCTTAATGAAGCTGAAGGACCCAGAAAGAACCTTCAGGAATCCCCCAAAAGAGGACACCGCCTCAAGCTCCGCCCAAACCCCGCCTATTATGAATATTGTAATTAGATGTCAAAATCTGATGAAGATGTATGTAGAAATGTTGCAATCCCTCACAAAATTTGTATAAAAACCCTGACTTCTCACTTAAACTTTAGAGCTTCTTTGTCCGATGTGAATCGGGGGCTCTCAAACGTTGCAATAAATACCTTGCTGCTTAAAGACAGAATTTGTTTCTAAGCAGTTACTGTCTGCCGTTTTTCTGGCATCACTTTGTCGGAGATGTTGTTCCTTGTGCTGATAACGTGGGGTGGGGACCAGCTGCCTGTGCTGTCACACAGAGTAGCACTGAAATACTTTGCCAAGTTTTAGAACAGAATTCAAAACAGCACATGAGCCCTTGAGCTCTCTGTGCTCTCCCCAAAGCCACAGCAGCTGTGTCTGCTCTCAGGACAGACCATCTGGACCATAGCAGTGCAGGTCACCTTCTCCAGGCTTGCAAGGAGTATGGAATCTGTAGGGTCTCCAGGATCTGGAATGAGGGAAGTCCAAGGAAACATAAATATCTTTGCAAATTCAAATGCTAGACACTAGCTCCTTACTCCTACATCTCCTGCTTCATCTGAGCAAGGAATCAAAGCCAGACTGGAACAAGAGGCTGTGCTACCTGGTCGTCCCCGCCGCTGACATGCTGTACTGCATGGAGAACCACGACAGGAGTAAGAATCCCTGTCCTGGTCACTTATGTTCACCTCTAGTGCTGATCAGCGGGCTGGGACCACAGGCAGCTCCGTTGGCTGCCATGACAAGCCCAGGGGCTCTTTCCCCATAGGATGCTTTATTCTTTACTTTATGCTTTGCTGTGATGCTTTATTTAAGCCATAGGTAAAGAAGCTTAAGTCTTGAAAAAGTCTGCATTCCTCAGGCAGTGTATTGATACATGAACAGAGGTGAGTGCCAGCACGTCTGGCATTGCTGAGCTTGGCAGTGCCCTCCTCGCAGAACACAGAAAAAGGATGGATCCTTTTGGATTAGCAGATTAAGCATCACCTGGAGAAAACAGACTCCTATCACAGCCTTTAATAATGATCCTTTTGAGCCACCATCAATCTTTATTGCTCATTAACTGAATTTGCTGCTTAGCTGATGGTGTGCTGGGTGAATCATAGAATCATAGAATCAGACGGGTTGGAAAGGACCTCTGAGATCAGCAAGTCCAACCCTTGATCCACCACCACTGCAGTTACTAGACTACAGAACTAAGTGCCACGTCCAGCCTCATCTTAAACACCTCCAGGGACGGAGAATCCTCCACTTCCCTGGGCAGCCCATTCCAATGCCCAATTACCCTCTCTGTAAAGAATTTCTTTCTAATATCCAACCTAAACCTCCCTTGGCAGAGCTTAAGACTGAGCCCTCTTGTCCTGCTGCTGGTTGCCTGGGAGAAGAGAACAACTCCCTCCTGGCTACAACCTCCTGTCAGGGAGTTGTAGAGAGTGATGAGGTCTCTCCCCTGAGCCTTCTCTTCGTCAGGCTAAACAACCCCAGCTCCCTCAGCCTCTCCTTGTAGGACTTGTGTTCAAGTCCCTTCCCCAGCCTGGCTGCTCTTCTCTGGACCTGCTCCAGCCCCTCCATGTCCTTCCTGAACTGAGGGGCCCAGAACTGGACACAGCACTCCAGGGGTGGCCTCACCAGTGCTGAGTCCAGGGGCAGAATCACTTCCCTGCTCCTGCTGCCACACTGTTCCTGAGCCAGGCCAGGATCCATTGGCCTTCTTGGCCACCTGGGCACACTCTGGCTCATGTTCAGCTTCCTGTCAATCCAAACTCCCAGGTCCCTTTCTGCCTGGCTGCTCTCCAGCCACTCTGTGGCTGGAGCCTGTGTGCAACACAATTCTGTTTCATATAATCTTTAAAGCCACAGGAACTTAACGATAAAAACACTGTGGCTGTGCTACTTGTTTGACTGATGCTAGGAGACTGTATGGGAGGTGAAGAAAAGGAACAAAATAATGGGTGAAAGCAAAGAAAGATGATTCTGCCTGCAAACTTGCATCAAAGGAGCATTTGACACTGTCTGTTAGCTGTAGTGGATTTCCCTTAGTTACGAAAGAACCACACACACCGTGCCCTGAATCTTTCATTAAACCTCAAAAAGCAAAGGAAGCCTCTGCTCTATTGCAGACATTAAACAAGATAAACTTGTCAAAAAGGAGAAGTTTCTGGCAGTCTAGCTGGTACACAGCATTTCAGCCTTTCACCACAGAGTGTTGGGTCTTCTGAACAGACTGACATCAACAGGAAGTGGCTGGAAGACCTGATTCCAGGATTTTGGGGCTACACACACTACCAAGTATGCCATACTGTATGTCCCAATACCTATGAGACAAAGGCTCAGTGATGCTGAAAGCATTGGTAGAATAGGGAAGGAGGACCAAAGCTCTGTGGATGATGATAAGAAATATTTACATTTGAAAACTTTTCTGGATGCAACACAGAGATTTTTGGGAGCTGCACCACCTACATGACAATGCAAACATAGGTGGTGAAAGTGTTTTTTAACTTGTCAGGAATAAATGCTTATGTGAATGAAGTAGGAACTTCCATGGAATGCCTCCATCTTCTATAGCTCCTCATAGCTACAAGCTACACACAAGATGACCGGTTTTCAGAGCAGAAGATAGGGACTCCTCTTTGCTTTTCTTTGCTTTCTATGCAAGACAGACATATTCTAGGAAGAAAAGCATATATTCAGAAACATTTCCCAAATATTTCTTGTTTTAACCTTGTCCAGGAAAAGAGCCACCTACTTCTAGTCCTCTATAGCAATCACTAGTAGTGAAACCTTCTAAAACACCTCTGCATACTGTCAAAAGCACATGAACCAAAGAAGAGAGAACACCAGGTTAGCACTGCTGCAGGTTATCTGTCTTGCCCTAGCCTGAGATTCCATTAAATATGTTTCCATTTAAGCAGTCATTTTTGTTTTTTTTTTTTAATGAACATGGCATGCCAAATGAACTTAGTGCTGCATAAAGATGATGTAGCTCAAAGTGAAATTAGAATAGCGTCCTAAAGGACATGTTCAAGGCCTATAAATGTTAATACTATATTTTCCATTTAACTCTGTTTGATAAACTTCTCTATGAATATTCCAGGCATGATTTTTATTGCAGCCACATTTTCCCACTCAATCGCTGGATTTCACTTCCTTATGAATAAGTAACTATCCAGAGATTTTTGGCAGCTTAGTGTTGTTCTAACCCATCAGGCTTGTAATTGGCTCCAAATATTGCTTTTGTGAAGCTGTATTCTTCTTGGTGTATCCTAAAGTCTCCAGCTATCCTCTCTACTCAGCCTATTATATTAATGCTAGGACACATTAATATATAGATAGCATTAAAATTGCAAAAAACTGCTGTCTGGATGTTTTCCAGGCACATCTTTGAAAAGGGAAGGTTTTGTTTAAAATATTCTACACCTGAGGATGCACCAAATCTCTACCATCTGGAATATATTTATAGCTCCATATGAAAAAATTCTGGGGTTTCCTCCCAAATCTTTCAGAAAGGATGGGTCAAGATGGGGGAGCTCATGGATAAACAATGAGCAAATGGTCTCTTCCTGAGAGACTGCTGGTGGCCATAGCATTATTCTTGTGGTTTCACCCATTTTAGTTCACACCCTATTTTATCGCCTAAATATTCCACTGATACCAGGAGGAAAACAGAAAAAATGTTTTAAGACTGATGCTGGGACTGAAGTATATGAGGGTACGATTGATCCTTGGTATGGAACTCCCATGCTGAGCCAGACACCAGGGGAAGCTGCTCACAGAGCAAGACATGTCTATCACCCAAGCTCATCAAGGGGGTACTTCAATTTAGTGATCTGTACTCAACATAGATGTATTTTTTTATGTATGTTTATATATTCATGTATGTGTACATACTTACACATAATGTATTTGTGGATTCTCCAGACCACATCAGCCTGAAAAACTGTTTTCTTCAGAAGGAAAGCTAATCATAGAATCATAAATCACATAGTGGTTTGGGTTGGAAGAAACTTTAATGATCAATCAGTTCCAACCCCCTGCCATAGCATGGGGACACCTGCCACTAGACCAGGTTGCTACAAGCCCTGTCCAACCTGGTCTTGGACACTTTCAGGAATGAGGCATCCACAACTTCTCTGGGCAACCTGTGCAGGGCCTCACCACCCTTACAGTAAAGAATTTCTTCCTAATATCCAGTCTAAACCTACTCTCTTTCAGTGTGACACCATTCCCTCTTGTCCTGCCTCTCCAGGGCCTTGTCAATAGTCTCTCTCCATTTTTTTTGTAGGCTTTCTTCAGGTGTTGGAAGGCTGGAATTAGGTCACCTCAGAGCCTTTTTTTCTCCAGGCTGTACAGTTCTGACTCTCCCAGTCTTTCCTCCCAGCAGAGCTGCTCCATCCTCCCCCATTTTGGTGCCTCCTCTGGACTCTCTCCAGCAGCTCCATGTCCTTGCTGTGCTGTTCCCAGGGCTGGAGCAGCTCTGCAGGGGGGTCTCACCTGAGGGGCAGAGGGGCAGAATCCCCCCTGCCCTGCTGCCCATGCTGGGGGATCAGCCCAGGGCTCGGGGGGTTCCAGGCTGGGTCATGTCCAGCCTCTCACCCACCAGCCCCCCAAGTCGTTCTCCCCAGGGCTGCTCCATCTGCTCATCCTCAGCCTGGATTGATCCCAGGGGTTGGCCCAACCCAGGTGCAGCACCGGCACTTGGTCTTATTAAACCTCATGAGATTCCCACACACCCACTTCTTGAACTTGTCCTCTAGATGGCCCCGTCCTTCCGGATTTTCACTGCTTGATGTCATCTGCAAATTTGCTGAGGATGCACTAGATCCCTTTGTCTAATGATTAACAAGCTCCTACTTCAGTTTTCGTCTTTGTTGCCACCTTACCAGGTGAGGCCAGACAAGTACTATGCTTGCTGTCTGCATGTTCAGGTGGCAAAAGCAACCCCAAGAGCAATCACACCGTGGGGCAGAGGCGGGGGTGGGCAAGGATCTCTCATCACTCAAAAGGGGGGTGAGAGAAAGGCTGCTATGGAAAAAGCACCTTAATCCAGTTCTGACTGTGACCTTGCTCTATGAAATCATATAAAGGACTAACTAAGATGAGTTTCACAAGTGCAGCCCTGAACTTTCTTATCGTCCAAGACTGGAAAGGTCCCGCAGCCTGGGAGAGGTCCAGAAACAGCATCCTCCTAGGTTCTGGCATCAGGTTACCAACATAGCTGCACAGCCACTGAAGAACTTTTTCTTCATGAGTTAGTCCAGTGCGACAGGAGTAAGGAAAAGCATTATATCAGTTAAATATCGTTTACATCTTCATTTGGGTTTTTCCTTAAAAAAGGCCAGTGATAAACTTGCATGAATGGATTCTCTTCACAGCAAGAACTACCCCAGCATTCCTCAAGGTATTTGCTGGACAAGTCCACTGAGTCAGCAGCAAGACTGTCAGAGCCATGGCCACTGTGCTTTGCTGACACCCAGCAGAGGCTGCCTAACTGCTTTCCATGCCCTTGCCTGCAAGTCACTGAAAAATTGTTAGACCACTATACTTTGTAAACCTATGGATGAGCATTTAATGTTAATGAAATGTTACTGCTGAATAATTCCAGCAGATGAAACACAGTTAGTTCATTTTGCATCTAATTTATTGAGTGCTAAATGTTTGCCCTTGTTTTCTTTACACACTAAAAAGTCAGATTTAGATAAAAACTTTGCATATGAAATAAGACAATTCTTTAGAAAGTCAGGCAAATTTCTGTGTAAATTCTTGTAGTTGAGTTTCCCATAAAACTCTGCTCCGGGGCATATATCCTGCCAAGATGGAAATAGAAGGTGTGTGCTGCTCCTGCCTACTTACTCGTAAGACCCTTGATCACCGAGATGAGAACTATCTCTACTGATGCCCAAAAAGGCACAATGAAACTGTTTAGAGACAGAATTTTAGCCTTTAAACAGCAAAGGTATTTATTGCAACGTTGGAGAGCCCCCGATTTGCATCAGACAAAGAAGCTCTAGAGTCCTTGGCACAAATCAAGGAATATATACAGTTTTTGTGAGAGATTGCAACATTTCACATGCATATTCATATAATTGCAACATCTAGTTATAATATTCATAACAGGTGGAGTCGGGGCGGAGACTGGGGCGGAGTCTCCTTTTTGGGGTGATCTTTGGTGGGAGATCCTGTTACTTCAGTCTCAAGGGATCACTTTCTTGCTCTTCTTCCTCAGCTGAACTTTTCAACTTCTCTTGATTCTGCTGACTTCATGGTGAATTTTGCAAGACTTTTGGACTCAAGCCCCTATTTCGCCCCTTATCTTTTTGTGCTTTTACCCTATGTCCTTTTATGTAGGTGTGTAAGCATTCTTTTGGTGCACAGTACCAGCTTTAACCAATCCCTGAATTCTGGTGTTCTTTAGCTAAGAGCGAGGCCTGCATTCTGAGTTAACTCTTCAGGGCCTTGCTCTGTTTCACTACCAAACCATTTTAGCAAATACAGTGGTAGTGAACAGGTATGGGAAGGTTCTGGCTGTACCAGTGGATCAGGAGGAGTCCCATTTTGTCCTCTCTGGGTACCAAATTCAGAGCATCTGAGGTATCAATACCTGCACCATGACTGCCACAATATCCTATCTGGCCACCAATGTATTGCATTGTGTAGAGTATATTAATTGTGGTAACAATCAGAAAAAACAGACACCCTTGGCGCCAACAGGGAGGTATATAATCTCATGGGCAACAGTGTCTTGCCTGTGCGTGAGCTGGCCCTGCAGGAGCTGCCCCGCTCACACACACCACTACTCTGCATGCTCCACTGTGGTGGGCGGCTTTTGACACACAACAGATTAGGGGAAAACAGTCTGCTATAACATCTTTCAGCTGCCTTTCTCAAAGAAATATGATTGAAACAGGACAACATTAGTATTTCCCCCACCCAAGAAAAACACATCCATTTTTGCCCTAACACTATACCATAATCACAGGATTATGGTTGACCGATACTGTCCTTATCTTCTATTGACAAATGTAATCCTGAGCTAAAGAGACTTTTCAATTACATTATTTTCTGAATGACTGAGTAAATCTAGAAAAATAGATGGTGAAAAACCTGCCCTATTGCAGCTCCCTGCCCAACCACCTAAGAAATGTTTTTTGATTTGCTGCACCTGAGCACACTGAGCCCCATGGGGTGGTCAGTGGTGAGGAGGCTGAATGTCACAGCCAGCACCTGAACTCCTCTAGTCCCTCAGTGCTGGTCAGGGGCTTTCACAATGCTATAGCAGGACATGGCTCTGCAGTGAAGCTTGGACATATGTCCATACAGGCTTCACTTGGTTTAAACAGAAAGCTGTACTTTGGGGAGGAGGGAGGCAGCCCAAGGGAGGTAGAGCTGTAATTTGTTGGCAGTTGGTTTGCCAGAAAATCCCTGAAGGGCAGTATATTCTTACATAATGTGCCAGCCAGAAGCTCAACTCATCCCTGTGTAATACAGGGTGATATAAAGCACTGAGACTCCCAACAGAGAGAAGCTGGTTTGGAGGGCTCAGCATCTCTAACTGGTGAGCTCAGCACAGAATAAGGCAGCAAGTCCAGCTCCTGCCTGCCAGCACTGGGGAGCTCCCGTCAGACCCTGTGGGGCAAACAGCACGGTACCTGGAACACCAGGGCAGGACAGCTGCTCAGGGGATACAGCATGGAAAGAGAAAGTGGAGGATTTTTAATAATGTGGGGATAGGACTTTGCTACCTTCCACCCGCAATCTCTCTGTTTTAATAAGGAAACCTTTCATATAGTCAGAATAGCTCGAAGATTTACAAGGAGAGATGGACAGCAGGACAAAGTATCTGTTCACCATAAAGAGTGAGAAATAGAAAAAAAACATAGTAAAATAGTACGTTTCTTTCTTTTTTTTCATGTTGACCTGACATCTGGTGGCAGGCAAAGGTTCAGGGGCACATGCTGCCCCAGCTGCTTCAGAGATGGAGCAAGCAACCAGGCATGTGGATGATGTCCGTGCAATGTCAGTGAAAGGCTCAAGCAGTACTTAAAATGAAATTAAGACAATAAAATACAATCACTCTGCCAAAAGAGATACCAATGCAGGGTGGGAGTGAACAGAATTCCCTGTGCTGGGCATGCTTACAGGCTGGAGGGGAATCTTTTATTATTTCACTATTTCTCATTTTGAAGAGATGTACAGAAAACAGAGACAGCAAGCAGAAATCAGATTTGTTCCTATCTGAGTTTCCTTTCCTATTTTCACAGAATCACAAAATCACAGAATCACACGGGTTGGAAATGACCTCTGAGATCACCAAGTCCAACCCTTGATCTACTACCACCACAGTTACCAGACTGTGGCACTGATGCCACATCCAGCCTCATCTTAAAAACCTCCAGGGATGGAGAATCCACCACCTCCCTGGGCAGCCCATTCCAATGCCTGATTACCCTCTCTGTAAAGAACTTCTTCTTAAAAATTTTTCTAAATGCAAATATGACTTACTACTTTTTCTGTATGTCTTGTCTGTGAAATGAAAATAAGACTTTCTGCAGGTTTTTGTTGTTGTTCCTTTTGCTTTCCCTTTTGTTGGCAATGTTTCTGAATGGATGGTAACAAGTTCAGGTGCTGCAGAGAAAGTAGTTAACAGCCATTCATTCTGTGCAGGCAAATAAAGAGAGCTTAAGCAAAGAGGAAGAGAGAAAATAAGGAGAGAGGACACACCGTACTTATGTTCCTCTCATGTTTAATCCCCCAGTAAACTACATTAGACATCTGGTACCACTATGCCAATACTTTGCTTTTATGGTTGACTTATAAATTATTAGATGTATCTGATGCCTAGCAACTATCCATTAACACTTTGAAATTAGATTTAATTGATACACCTTAATTTCTCTGTTGTTTTCTTCCAGACAACATGTCTCAAGAGATCTGAAATCCCTCCCAGTTAGAACAAGTAATATTCGTCTCCACTCCTGCAACACCACATGTAGGGATGAGTATTTTGGCAACACGTTTGTATTCATTCAGACTGTCACAACTACACCCTGTGCCTGAGACAGCCCGAGGTACACGGTTGATGGTCTTGTCCTTTAAAACATGATCAACTTTGTGAAATCAATCAGTGGAAGCTACTGTAGCAGAGAAAAAAAAAAGGGAGGCTTTTCTTAAAGTGGGTTGTAAATGGTCATTTCATTACGGAATGTAAAGCAATTGAGCAGAGTCCCTGCAACCGGCACCAACATAACTTCAGTCATGTCCAGAGAATTAATGATGGAGTCAGTAAGGACAGACCCAGTAGACACTAGATTATATATGTCATGAAAATATAAAACACACAGACACTCAATGACATCATGGATTAAATCTTTGAAATTAACTTCCTTAGGAAGCTTATGTGGTGCTAGGAGCAGTCTGGTAGTGTTGCTGACTGACACTGCTCACTGCAACAACCTCTGCTCACTGTTCTAAGCTAAAATTTTACAGAATTGGAGAAATTTCTCAGCCTAATGATTTTTTTCTTTTTGAAAATTTGGCCACAGCAACTCAGCTGGTTTTGTAGGTGAAGCTACAGAAAAACACCAGTTTCTTTTTTTTTTTTTTGGTTGGTTGGTTTTTTTAAAATACTTGGACAATCTCTTTGACTGCTGAGCCAGGGCTTTCCCTTCCCTTGGTTCCTGACATGTTTCTTCCCTGCTAGACCTGCATTTCCAGGATTTACAGCCAGGATGCAGGTTAATTTTGTACAGAACACTTCCACTTTGGCATCACTGTGTTTTGAGTGCTTAACTGGGCAACATTTGTACTTTGCTGACGGGAAGAACCTGCCTGCATAGGATGGAAGATCAACACAAAGCCAGCATCTCTGCTAGAACCATTGGCAGGTAAGAGGGAGTGTAAATCACACTCTTTATTTAGCTAATACAGCTAAAGTGCAGCTCACAATAATAAAGGAAGAGCAGTTTCCCAATAAAAACAAGGATAAGGAAAAGCTGAAAGGTTACTGAGACAGCTCTTTGGAGCATAAACACAGAGTGCTCCTTACTTCAGATAAACTGCATCCAGTCTGCCAAGACTGAGCACTACATGCTGCAGATCTGTGCAGGGGAAATGTCACAGGAATCTCTTTATAGATACTGTTAGCCTCAAAGAAGGACTGTTTGGGAAAACCGCTGTAAATGTTTACCTTCAGCATTTATGCTTTTTACATTTGTTATCCCAGCTGCTTCTGCTCCCATCTGCTGAGCCCTGTCATTGACAGAAGGAATGATCATGCATGGGGAATATATAAATATGTATAAATATCTAGTAAGACAAACCAACAGCTATATGGTGCCAGAAAAGTTTCATCTCCCTTACTCCTGTTGCATATTTATGACAGATGCCATGGGATTTCCTTAAAGGAGTTCCTGTGAGCTCGATCCCAAGGAGTCACCTATGAGATGTGGCATGCACTTCTGCAAAGGCCCCCCTGAAAAAGGCACTCACTTTTGGACACTCTTCTGAACTTCTGTGCATACATCCATGGGACAGGTGGTGCCATGTGTGGCTGCTTCTGTCCCTGCTGCCTGGGGTGAGGAAGAGGTACTGACTGAGCACGCTGAGCATCATACTTAGGAACCGCGTTAACACAAAATGTACATAAAACAAGCAACAAGGAGAGTAACACAAATAACCATTCTAAAGATCCATGTTCACCAACAGCAGGAACCTAGATGCTCCTTACATTTGGCAAAACAAACCACTGTATAAAAGATCTTAAAAACACTTTCAAAACATTGTTCTATTGTGTAACCTAAAAGCGATCCATCCAGCAGCACACAAGGACCTGGCAAGCAGTGATCATGCCTAAGGGAGAAAGGGGTTTGCTGTGGGGTGAATATCTCTTTCCCCCCAGGACACAGTATGGTGAAGTGACCCTTCATACCTAGGAGCCAGAATTTGCCCTGTGGCCCTATTAAGGCCGGTGACAGCCTGGACCTGGTCAGGAGCTGCACCAGAGCCCTCACACCACCCTGGCTCAGAGAAAGTCTCTGTGCTTCTCCAGTATTGTCAAAGCAGTTTGCAAACACACAACTAACAAGAGGCAGTGAAAGAAGCATTGCTGAACTGCAGAATGCAGAGCTGTGAATGAGATTCATGGTTGGGTTACTCACAGTCATCTTCCTCTGTCTTCGGTATTTTATTTCAATGGCATAAACATAATTTTATTAATTGCAAAAAACATTCAGGGGAATGCTGAATTGTTTGAAGCAGCCCAACCAAACTGCTTGTCAAAACAGAGTTTAAAAGTTAACACAGAGTCTCGTATAATGAAGCGCAGTTTAGAAGGTGCAGGGTGTACCCTTCACAGTTTGAGCTCCTCTTCAAAAAACTGGTCAAAGGAGATGCCTTTGAATGTTTAACTCCCAGGTGCTGTTTTCTTCTTAGAGCAGGCATTTGCCTGCACACTCTACAGTGCTTCCAGCCTTCTTCCATCCCATCCTATCCTGAGCAAGGAGAGCTCTCCAGCATCCCTGATGCTCTCCCACAAGGCACATCTGAAGCCTCTGCTGAAACCAGGGGCAAGCTGCGCTGCTTGACCCATCCTACGTCCCCAGCTTGGCAGAAGCAATGAGGTATCTTAAACACTGATTGGCTGGGTCTGGGGTATCTGGCTTTGCAGAGTATTTTTTAGTGTGTTAGATTCAAACACCGATTTGCTGGGCTTGGAACCACAGCACATGGTGGGCAGCAGCTGCCTCCAGAGAACTCCCAGCTTTAGTGCAGCCCAAGTCAAGCCCTCAGTCATATATACCACAACAGTGGTATGCCAGTGACTCACTGCAAATTCCTTTAGTTGTCTCAAATCTTGTTAGAGACCACAGCTAACAGAAACCACAGCTAATTCTTATTGCTCACTGTGGCCTTGACCCAAATGATTTTAACAAAGAATAATGTAAAACTAATTCAAAAAACTAAAGGAGAACTATCACGGAATTTTGCATAAACCATGCCAAACATACTGCCAAACTTCTTAATTTCACTAAATTTGATTAACATGTTATTGCAAACAACACAAGTTGGAGATAGGCATCAAAGGAGCAAAAAGTTCTTGAGGCATCAGGTGTTTACCTGGTTCCTACACTGAAGAAATGCCAGTGCGGAAATATTGGTCACATACAATGCTTTAGACACCTTTCGAGTGTCAGAAGGCAAAGCTGGATGCAGCGTCAGGAGCCTGAATGACCAATCCCAGCTGCATCACACTGAGATGAGACAAGAGCAACTGGATCAGGGAATACCTGGCAGCAACCTGCCTCAGGCACAGGGCCTGTCTTTTGTTTTTATTTGGTGTGACTGTCCAGAAGGTGTATGTGACCTGGAAGTACCACTCTGCTTAATGCTCTACCTGCAATATTTGTACTATATTGCTCTTATACTTCATGTTTCTAGATGCTGAGCTTTATGGTTTTAAAGATTTGAGAGAATGGACAACACCCACTGTCAGAGCACCTGCCCAGGAATGGACAGGATGGTGGGAGCCCTTCCCACAGGACTCACCCTGGGGGAAGGATGGAAATCTGCCCCTGGAGCATGAAACCAGCAAAAAGGCCACCAGCTGCTGCACTGAGGATGTTTGACAGAACAACACAAGACAGAAAATCTGAAGCTCTGTCGCATCCACTCCTCATGGCTTCTGGCACTCCAGTGAGTCCGCAACAAGAGGCCCCTACTGGCACCCACTGCTGCACTTCAGCTCTGCACGGGAGGCCCAAGGCACTTTCTATGTCCTTGTTTAAACATTCATAGGATACTGTTCTTTTCAAGGCATGTTTCAATGTCTATGAATACATCCGAAATAGCAGAAAACCTGGATATAAGGTATCTGTCAGGTTCGCAAAAAAATCCCAGGATCAGCATCAAGTTCATTACCAGCTTTTTACCCCCAGAGCAATTATTCTGCAGGCTGTCACATCTGTCATTTTAAATTTTATTCACAGTTAAGATCACCAGAGCCATAAAAGAAACAGATAGGCTTTAGCATGAAACTGATTCCTGCTGTTTTGAAGGCAGGTCATGTATTATTAGAGACTTGATTAAACAACAGCTCCTATGTATCTTCCCATTTGCCTCTTGTTACCTTGTTAAAAAAAAAAAAAAAAAAAAAAAAAAAAAAGGAAAGGTATTTCCCTGAATTTTATTATCAAAGAATTTACTTTTCTCCAGTGAAATAATCACACAGACTTTTCTTTTGTAACACAAGAGAAAAAAGATAAAGGGAAAAGGAGTTTCAAAGGATTTAAGAACACAGCACAGTATGTCAGAATTGTGCATGGAGACACAAAATCACAAAGCTCTCCATCAGGAGGTTTGCACAACCAAGATAACATTAAGCAAGAGGTAAAAGTTCTGTAAGTATATTAAGAGGCATAAAAAAATTGAAATAAATTAGTGAAAACTTGCAGAAAGAAGTCATGACCTTGCAGAATCTGTAGTTAGCTGGATGTAATGTTTCTGCAGATAGAATTTTTGCACTTGGGGCTTTTTGGTCCATCTGGCTTGAAAACAACAGCTGTGATTTCACATCGCTTTTTGACAGGAAGGAAACTTTGCCAGTGTGGTCTCAACATCTCAGTTATGTTCCTGTGTCACCACTCATCACAAGATATGGCACACGTTACAATTTAAGGTAATTTTGATCACAAGTGCATTTTCCTTCAATTTGTTTCAGTCTGTTTTCTATTATACATCAGTATAATAGAAGATATTTCGATTATATGTCAAGTTTTGGTATACCATTGTGTTCAATTATTGCCCAAAAAAGAACTGGAGCTACAGTTAGCAGGAGAGTGTGTTGAGGACTGTGCAATAACATGAAAACAATTGGTTTGAACACTCTAGACTGAAGGACATTTTTTTCTAAATATGATTGTCAGAAATTGTAGGCTCTTCAACAGTGGCAGGGAACAGCAAAATGAAGAACAGTCTCAAGATGTGGGACATGTTCTAGGAACACTTTAGAAACTTTGAGGAGAAAAATAAGTACATGCTGCGCCTGGGTGAAAAACTGCTCACTGCCAGCCCAGTTTGGAGTGAGGAACTGGATGAAGCTCTCCTGCATCTCCAGGAGGAGGCTGGGACACTTGGATGTCTGGGTCATGCAAGCTGGATGTGTCAAGAGGAGGAAATAAAAAGCAGAGAGCAAGGGCATGCTCCCACCGAATGCTGTAACAGAGAGGTTGGAATCAGGCTCCCCCACCCTGCCAAGTGTTCTAATCACTTGGCTAGTGGGCTTTGGCAGTGAGAGGGTACTGCCACCACATGCTAACAAAGCACCTGCGTCTCTACTACATCACATTCATTGTAAGGGCTTGAAAATTAAACATTGTTTACATGGCAAACGAACAATTTCAGCATTTCCAGTAAACTAGTTTACATAAACCATTCTCGTGCTCTGCCTATACTCTGCCTTCTCCCTTCAAGCACTTCTCCTGCTTGTTCTCTGCATACAGGGCCTTTGCTGCATCTAGAGCTCCTGTGAAGTGCGATCCCTTCAGCTCACTGCAGTTAGAACACCTGGCACCAGCCAAGTGTTTAGTCCCTAGACTATGATTTTGCCCTGTAACACACAGAGTCAGTAAAAAAATTCAGTTTCTGGGAGGTACCATAATCCCCCCAAAAATATTTCCTGATCTTGCTTGCTTTTTACTCATCTCACTGTGTAGCTCATGACTTTCAAAGCAAACCCCAGCCCATTCTGCATGAAGAGAGGATGCTGGAATATCATCTGACAATGACACTGGGAAAAAAAAAAGCTATTAGCACTAAATTATCTGCTCCCAGATAATTTCCCAGATGAATCACCATAAAAGGCTCTGAAATGGTCTCTTGTCTTTTTCTTTGCATAACATTTCATTGTACTCAAGACTTGAGGAGCTATAATTTATCAGCCTATAATTTATCTGCATCAGGGCACTGTTTTTGGTAGACTCCCTGATCAGGAGAGAAGCGACAAGGCCAAGTTTTCAAGACTGGAGGATTAAACTGCAAGCGGCAGAGCACAGTGAAAGTAGGGGGCTCTAATAAAAAGTATTTGATGGGTGCTAGTGATACCCCACTACCACCTCACCTGGGCAGCACTAAAGGCTTTTTCCTTTGTGGGTGATTATTCATGAAGAAAGCCCATGGCATGGCACAGCATGAGCAACTCTGGGCACTGGGTGATTGCACAGCTGTTCACAAAATTCAGAAAAGACACCTCTGGCTCTCTTTTCTATAAAACCTAAGCCATCATGGCAACTGAAGTGGGAGACTTTTTGGAGTGGGAGACATCATGAGACTTTTTTCTGGGTCAGACTTTAGCCTGCTGTGCCCTTTTGCCCTGACCCAAAGCCTGTGCTAAGCTCCCTGCCCGCCCTGACCTCCTTACAGCCCCCAGACACTCCCGCCCTCCTCTGCAGCTCTGCTGAAGACTTGGACTGTGAAAGGGGTGGCAGCTGGGCTGATCTCCCAGTCTCTGCACCCAGGCCACATGCTCCTGTACAGTGATGTCCGAGACACTTGAGGAAGACACCTTGAGCCTCTGCTCCTCGCAGCACATCTGCTGCCGTGGTGGGGAGCTTAGTGCACCACGACCCTCTGGGTGCTGCTGCTAGCCCATGGCAGGCAAAACGAGACAGTACCCATACCTGATTACTTTGCAGGCAGCAAAGTAGTGTCAGATTACTTTTACAGGCCTGGAGCGCTGGAATCCAAATCAACCTCCTCAACACCTTGTAGTGTTTCTTCCCCATGCCCCTAAGGCCACACTGGGCTGCTGCTGCCCCTGGAGACATTTGTCCCCTCTCTGCCCACCCATCACTCTTGAGGACGTCCCCAAAACAAACCCTGTTTTGGCAACTGTGTGCCAAATTACATAGAGGAATTAAGAAAACAGGGTCGTACACCCTCAGACAGGTTTGAGGAGTTTGAAAGAGAATCACTGCTGTGAAGGCAGGCTGTGCATCATGGAGGAGGAACGGCCCTAATTACAATGTCCCAGGCAATGCTGAATAGCTGCTGCTGAACATACCATGTGAAACTCCAGCTGCCTCCCTCCAGCAAATAATCACCAAACAGAGATAATCACCAAATCCTTGGGTCCTGGTCCATACGTGTGGTTGTTTTTTTATTTAGGGTAACAAGACTACTAAAAAGTTTACATTTTTCTGTTTACCAAAAGATTGGTCAAATCAATAGTTTATGACAAAAGAAAGTAACAAAACCTATGATAAACCCAAGTGATAAATAGGTATATGTTAAAGTAAAACAGATTTGTGCAATTCATTATCTCTAATGTTCTCAGATCTAATGTGACTTTGGGTTGGGAGAAGTAACACAGTGACAACTATTAAAAGAGAGCTTCTCAGATGTGTTTTTTAGTGTCCAAGATGTGCTGTTTGGCTTCCATGCAGACATTACAGACAGAGAGACCAACAGCATGGGGTGGCCCAGCCTCATCCAGCACGCCTCCAGGAACCGGCAGCAGGGATTCAGGTGCCTGCTGACAGCTCACAGTCCTACACCTGCAGTCAACCAGCACTGGGTGGTTCGCTGCACAGTGCTGAGTTCCGCCACTTCATGCCTATGCAGTGGCAGTGCCATATGGGAGCAGCTCCTGCACTTCAGTTTCGGTGCTGTTATAAATGGATCAGAGATCTGTTAGGCTGCCAAGTGAACCAATTGCTTGTTTTGTAATCACCTCTTAAAACTGTGACTCCATAGATATAATATCCCTCTGAGACAGTCTTTACCTGTTATATTAAACTTACAGATATTTAAAATGTCAGATAATCTTTCATCTGAATTGCACTGCTGTCTAATCAGCAGCTCCTCAAGTGGGTTCTGGCAGGAGGAAGCCACTTTTCTGCATTTGCTCACAAATGTCCCACTTGTCTTCAGATGTGAGAAACTAATTTGGTTGTGTGTCACCCTGAGTCCTTTGAAAGGTGATGCTTCACATTTAGTGGTGTAATAACCAAAGACAAGACAGCTTGTCAAGGTGCAAAATCTTGTCTTTTATTTTACCTTCACTAAAAAGCATTATGTGATAACCTGCAAGTAAAACTACACTAAAAAGATATAACTGTGTGCACATCTGTTTTAAAAGATGTTTCTCACTATTAGTTTTTACACTGTCAGAACTGTTGTGGTTAGTAAGCTGAGGAGCCTGGCTTATTATATCTTATTACACCAAACTTCTCTTTCTCTTTTCTCAAAGACAAGACAATGGAGTGCTCAAGGAGATGAGAGGTGTGGCTCATCCCTCCCTCCAGAGCCTACCTCCTTCTTCAGCCGGGGTTGCTGCTCTCTCCAGCCTCTCTAGCAGCTCTCAGCTGCCACCACGTTTGCACACAGTACCAGCCCTGTCACCCAGGTGTCCCTCTGCTTGCAGCAGCTGTCTAGAACCCACAGCTCCACATAAAAATCTCTTTTCAACAGCACCTGCACTGCTGGATTTCTTACTTGGCTACAGAGCCTGCTCATGCAGGCCATACCCCACTGGCCACGCTCCTCACACACACCAGCATTCTCGTCACCACTCATACTGTTCTTGGGGACACTGTGGCCCCAGTGAGCACACCCTATGTCTTTGCCATGGCTGTACCTGAGCCTCCCCTGCTTACAGAGCAGGGTCACTGTTTTTGGCTCAGCCATTCTTGCCAAGCCTCCACAGAAGCTGCAAACCTTCCCTTCCCCAGTTCAAGGGGTTTTACCAAACTTCACTTATTCCCCATATTAGTAGTCAGGAGTAAACTGACAGCCCTGATCTAAGTCTGGTGAAAATCAGCGCTACAATGCAGAACAGGCCTTAGCCACAAGATGCCAATGCCACTTCCTCCTTTCCTGTGTTCAAGCAGAGGAGAGGAGACATTCCAAGCAGCAAGATGAACAGGCTCAGAAGTAATATTGATATTTATAAGAGTTCAGCTCTAATCCTGGAATGCACAGCTTTGATAGCGAAGCCACGTGCAGCCCATTGCAAAGCCTGATGCTGTGAGTCAAAAGCAGCGGCACCATCCCCTACCACAGCCAAGGCCACCTACTCCCTGGACACTGTCAGGAGATAGCAACTGAGATAGGTGTATGGCTGCTGAGAGTCATACAGCAAGAGCTGGAAGTTGGGTGCTCGGAGCCCAGTGAGGCACTGACCGTGCCCACACAGCTGCCCAGGGGCTCACGGGGAGCCGGGGCAGGCTCTGGGCACAGCAAAGCCCCCCGAGGCTCGGCAGCGTTTCATCGCTCTTCCCCGGACACGGCAGCAGGAGGCATCGCAGCCTCTCCTGTCTAACTCCGTTTGCTGATAATTGCCTTTATTGCTGCCATGCTGTTGTTTACACGTCTCTGTTATTAGACTGCTTTGTGGGGAGCTAGTTTAACACAACACATGACTCCTGTGTTTATTTTACTCTGTGTAAGCATCAAAAGGACAACCCAAGAGACACACTGTACACTCTTGTCCAGCCTCTTTTCCCAACCCCCAGAAATGCTTGAGGAAGTTACCATCTCACGAGGCACCTCAGTCCAGTTCATAGGAACTTCTGTGTTCCTTTTATTATGCAAAACATTTCATACTGGCCGTGGTGTTGTTATGAAAACAACAATACTGTTCTGAGAATGAGCTCTGGACTCTTCTGCCCTCAAACTTCCCCTATAGCAAACAAATCTCAGGGGCCTTTAAAGAAACCCATTAATTACAGTGTGCATATTCAGAACTAGCGCTCATGAAGGAAGCTGAGGACCAATTTACCCGCTTACAAAGGAGCCAGTTGTTCTAATGTGTCCAGGTCCTTTTGCAGGTGGCAGAGGCTCAGCAAGGCATCAGAGGCTCAGCCTGAGCATCTGTCCAATGTCAGGCCATGCCCAAGATCCCACCATGCCGCTCTCAAGCTGAATGAGGCTGTGGCATTATTTCCAACTCAAATTATGTGCAGTTTACTACCCTTAAATAAGTCAGAATTAAGAATTTGATGTGCTATGGTCACAGAAGACCAGTGTAAGAGGATATAATTTCCTTTCTCCAGGACGACTACTGGGCAGCAGTTGCCTGGAGCAGGGTCAAAGTCCTTCTGCGGGGACCACTGTCAAGCAATGTATTTCTAGCTCTCTTTCCTTTAGTTTGACACACATACCTTTCTGCCAGCAAGATGATGAATAGTGTAGACATTCACACACTGTACCACCTTAGAGCATCATCATCTGTTTGTTATGAGATGTTATTTCCCTATATGCCAAAAAAAAAAAGGAAAAAAAATACAATGGAGTAATAGCTTTCCTCCTCTTTCTTCCCAGCATGCATCAAGCATTATTAAAGACCTGCACATTTTAAGTACTAAATTGACTATGTATTTCCCATTGGTAAGGTACTGGGAAGCTCCAAAGCCAGTCAGGAGATTTCACCAGACACTAGGATCTAGAACTTTTTGTAAGTGCTCTCAAAATTAGCTGATGTATAAGGGTGACCCAGTCTTTGCAGCCTTTATTCTCTGAGACACAAATTAGCAGTTCTCACCTCTTTACCTGCTTCATAGAGAAAATGCTGACCCCCCCATCTCCCAGCTGTCCCCATTTGCTGCAGGGTGGTCTTGGCCAGACACAAACCAGCCACCCAACAATGTAACCAGCCACTAAAGCTCTGACCTATTTGCAGCTTTTTAGCCCAGATCTGTTCTGCTCTGTGCGCAGATCTACATAAAGGAACTGCTGCAACCCCATCTCTATTTTGAGCAGATGGCTCTTGTGAAGTGCAGCGGGGAAGATACAAAAATCATCATGACAAGCATCGTGGGGTAAGCCCAGAGCCTGAGTTCATCCTCACAGGCACTGCAGTGCAGGGCTTCCCTCTCCCAGGCCCTAACGAGGCCACACGAACCCAAGCCACTTCTTAGAAAGGGGTCC
This sequence comes from Oxyruncus cristatus, assembly GCA_013399855.1. NCBI lineage: Eukaryota > Metazoa > Chordata > Aves > Passeriformes > Cotingidae > Oxyruncus > Oxyruncus cristatus. Next base: position 29,358 of record VXAY01002651.1, read on the forward strand.
TGCCTCTGCTCATGTTGCCCAGGGCTGCACTGTTACATGGCTTCACACTGATACAGGGCAGGGTTAGATTAGATAATAGGAAGGAATTGTTCCCTGTGAGGGTGGTGACGCCCTGGCACAGGTTGCCCAGAGAAGCTGTGGCTGCCCCATCCCTGGAAGTGTCCAAGGCCAGGTTAGATGGGGCTGGGAGCAACCTGGGCTAGTGGAAGGTGTCCCTGCCCATGGAATGAGATGGTCTTTAAGGTCCCTTCCAAGCCAAACCATTCTATGATTCTATGACTTCACTGTGTTCTCAAAGAGTAAAATACATCCTATGGCTTTACCTCAACAGACAGACCTTGAACACTCTATACAAGCAAAGAATTAAATTGCACAGGATATTTCCAAATCTTCTCCAAGCACTTGGGAACATTGAGTTTTCAGTGCCACAAAAATTCCTCTCAAGTTATGGAAATATTTCCCAAAAGAATTTTATTCATGAGATTGGGACTATATTGTTTAGTAAATTCATTTCAAAGTGGGTGAATTCTCTGAATGCAAAACCACCACAAGTAACTGCTTTTACTGCCAACAAAACTGGGACCTAAGGAAAAAGGAAAAATATTGCTACTAGAAAGACTAAGTGTGTTTAAAAATTATAATTTTATTGCTTAAACCTCAACCAGAAGAGAGAAATTTCAATCACAGAAGCAGAACAGGTGAGGAAGTGGGCCTATTCCTGGGGCTGCAGCAGTACCAACACCTGCATGTGAACTGAAAACATGGACTTAGTGCTCAGCAGAGGAACAAAAAGTGATGCTTCATCATTTGGGTCCTGAAAGGAGGCATTAATATTAGCTATGATCAGCCTTACAGCAGTCACTACTGAGTACCTGATTAGATGCTCTATAACAGATTTTATTCAGTTTGAGGCTCAGTTCACACTTAGCCTTGCATGTGCTAATAGAAGAAAAAAGTTATTATCTCTCTTTCCTGAGAGGTATATGAGAGTAGAATCAATACAACATAATAGTAGGACTTCTTATGAAAAGGGTTAAAATTAAATACACATTTTGCAGAATGTCAAAAGGAAATTCCAGGTATGGATCATCCAGCTCCCAGAACTCAGTCAAGGGCTGATCAGTGTCAGTGTCTCCACTGAGAACACCACCTCAGAGAAACAGAAGCTAATAGATATGTTCTTCCTTATCCAAATATTTAAGTATTGACACAGAGTACCTGGTAGAGTATTCATTTAATTGGTAAAACTTTTCCTAAGGGACATATGGACTGGAGCCATCTATTCAGTCCCTTTCTGGTAGCAGCATCTTCCATGTTCCCCTGCACGGTTAAGCAAGAGAGGTCAGCAGCGTTGAACTGCTTTTAATACTTGTCTATATTGGCTACAGAGAAGTCATTGCCAGCTAAAATAACTGTCAACTGCCACTATTCTTGCTGAGCTCTTTCACCAAAATGTTTTAATCTTACTGCAGTCCTTGGCACGTGCTTCAGAGCTCTTGTCCTAGCTTTTCACTCAAGGTATTTCTGATCACTATGACACTTATTTATGGTGTCCCTGAAGGAAGACATGTGGAGACTTTACAGAATCACAGAATATTCTGCGTTGGAAAGGACCTAATAGGATTATCAAAGTCCAACTCCTGGCTCTGCACAGGACAGCCCCAAGAATCCAACCATTTAATAGCAACATACCAAGGAAGTTGCTTTAGAGCTCTATAAAGTAAATTGAACCTTTGCAATAACCCTGATTTTTGGCACGGAGTGAACACAGAATTAATTCCACCAGACTTCACTGCCAGAGTCCCCAGAACACAGAGCTGAGATGGCAACCTCAGGCCACCTGCCCTGGCTCTGAGAGCAGCCTGAAGGCTACTGAGACCTGAATAGGGGACAACCTGGCCCCACCACTGCTGGGATGATCATGGTGAGAAAATTTCTCATCTCCTGGGCAATAACTCAGCCCAAGAGACAAAACCCATCAGGTCTCTGAATCACTGTGTAGGCTGTGTCCTGGAGAGCAGCCTGTTAAAGCCTCCCTGAGAAGTGATTCATGCTTCTTGTGCTCTCTCCTCCCTGACAGGGAGCTCCCAGGGCCAGACTGCCACCTTACACCAACACAATATTAAGCACTATGGCAGTTCAAGTCCTTGAGCCATTCCAGACACCTTTAATGGGAAACACATCCATAAATACTCAAGTTTATCCAGGAAATGCATAAAAAGAAAGGGAGAGTCTGACCCTGCCATTTTATTTCTTGCAGATGCTTCCACTGTTGCTAGAACACTTGCAACTCACCTGTTTTGTAATTAGTGAAACATTCGAGCTCTTCTTAGGTCTTCAATGGGTAAGTCTCTGAATACATGAAACAGAATATGATCCCCAACTGCTTTACAGATGAAGTAGAGGGTGCCATGCCCCAAATCCCCATCTGTTTGATGGAGGTCTGAGGATAACCCCCATCCAAGAACTCCAGCACAAGCCCTGCTCACCAGCTAACTGCCATACCCCTCATCAGTAAGGTTTGGAACCTTAAATTTGAGTGCTGGAAGCCAGTGGTGTCCCCAGCTAATTGGTTTGTCTAGGCAAAGGCAGGAGTGGGCAGGAGCCAGTGCTCTGCTGGGTACAACAAATGGCTTACAGAAGTTCCCCCAAGGGTTCCCAGCCTGTAAATCCCACACTGCTAGCAATGCTCTGGAGATCACAAAAGCGAGTCAAGATGCTCCTTCCTGAAAATGAAATTTGGCACAAATAGCATTCTGGGTGTTTGTCAACAGCTCCTTGCTTCCTCCTGCCCAGGGACAAAGCCATAAATAAGTTTCATGCCCTCAGGAAATGTGACAGTTATTATTCAATAACTGTATTAAAGGCTCATTCTTGGAAAGGAATAATGGCAGGCAAGGAAGTGAAAGGATGGTAGCGTTTTACTTCACAGAAAGTGAAATACCTCAAAGAAACCTGATATCTGTGATAGCAAACACTGGTGAGTGCTTTGTAAGTTAGCAACTTCCTCTCATTTTGGTATTACTGCTCTCAATTTTTAAAGTGTTTGTGATGTGCAGAATATAGAATGGAAAACATTAAAAATGCATTTCCCTGTCACATTGTATCTTTATAATGTGCCGGGAGTTTTGGAAGCTGGGAAGGCGTGGTAGGATAAGAGTGCAGGAGCCTACTGGAGCCATGTCCTGCATCTCCTGCAGCTCCCCCGTGTCTGGCAAGCTCCAAAGCAAACACTTTCACTTCAAATACAAAACTTTGAGGTAGGGGGCAGGGAGCTCCCTCATTTTTTCCTTGTAAAGGAGAGGTCCTGAGAGCAGAGAGCCCTGTATGGGAGAGCCCTGCGCTCACCATGGGATGAGGTGTCCAGAAACACCTCTGAACTGGAAGGACGGCGCTAAAAGTTGAGTCTTTGTCTTAGAAAGACAAACCTGGAATGCCAGCACAGGAGAGGAGCTGGAACTGTCACCATGGCACACAAATATGTGGGTTTTCCTTGCCAGATCACACCTTTGCCAGAACATATCCAGTCAACAGGACTCCTGGATTCAGTAACAGCTATTCAGTACAGGACTCAGCAATGTGTGTAGGAGTGTGGAGACAGACCTACATCAACACACGAGGTGTCTGTCCCACAACATCCTTTGGTTCACATGCACAAACACCGAACAATGTATGGATTCACTCGGCATCCGCAGGGTTTGGTATGTTTAGATTTGTTCATCACAAAAATTCTGCTCTATGTTTACATCTCCCTTGGAGAAACACCACCTCACACTGCAATAACTGCTGCTGAGCCTGCCCTCATCAGCCTTCCTGCAGGCTCAGCACAGCCTCAGCTTCTCCAGGTTCCTGGCCCCACCAGTGTGCCATGGATGATAGTCCACCTGCAACACAGGGGCCCGGCAACACAGCCACCTACACCCCACCTCCCACTGGCCCCCAGCCATGTGGGGCTCTGCACTGTCAGACAGTGATTCAATGACAGGAGATTAAAGTACAAAATACTGGAAATACTCCGTTTGCAGAAACAGGATGTAGTGTGTTGTTGATTCCTCCAAAGCCTGGGCTTGTCTTGGGAGCCCTTTAATGAAGGCACCTCCACTCTGACATGCAGCCAGATCTCCCAGCTGGGGGCAGAAGTACCACACAGGCAGTGTGTGTCTGCTGAGGGAAACAGTGCAGACTCTGAACTCCTATAGCTCCCATTTCACTTTTGAATTAACTTCAGTGTTCATAGCTTGCACAGTGTCTCTAATAAGTCAAGCTGGAAAGAAACAGGCCAACCCTAAAGCTCTTCATAGCCAGAGAGAAATGATCCAGGATCAATGAAATGGATTACAGATTTCCTATGTCCACAAAATGACCATTGCTTTAGATCAGGGAATAGCAATGGATCTATATCCACACAATATCATTAGTTCTGAAGGGATCGCTAAGCGGAGAAGGTCCGATTAAGCACTGAATGAGAAAGCACACAGGTCTGGAACTGAACAGACTCATTTAGACTGAACAACCTGAGAGAGAAAGTAGGAAACAAAAGGTGTGGGAAGCCTTAAGAAGGCACTGCCATGTGCCTGCATGCTAATTAGCAATGTGGAATTGCTAATTATATCAAACAATCCTTTTTTTCTTTAATCAAAGACTGTCCTTTTTCAAAATCAGAGGCTTTCTAACAATTTGTTAGCATATGTTTCTCTCTTTATCCAGTCTTCCCCTCCTCAGTCCTTTTGTGGTCTTCATTTAGGTCTTTCATTTCTGGATTTTTTTTATTCTTTGTAATTGCTGTTGGAAACAGTAGAGCCGAAGGCTTGATTTACAGCTCTCTCCATCTAAGCACAAAGACTCACACAGGAATGTGTACTGACACATAAACCAAAAAAAAATTAAAAAAACGAGAAAGAAAAAAACCAGAAAGTGGAAATATCAGAACGATGAACTTTCCAAAAGGAAGATGGGAAAAAAGCATAGTGCTTTACAGGTTTTAGGCCAGTTTATGAGGATGTAATGCATAGAAAGATGGGGGACCTGTGCCCTGGGTGAGGCAGATGAATATTGTGTTCAGGCACCACTCATGGTCTGTATTGTGATGTATCCAACACTTGCACTCGCACAAGGGACCACTGCAGAGGAACACCCTGCATCTCAGCCCCAGCTCTGGTGATGTTTTGAGATTTCTAATTTGTTCTCCTTAACCTTATCTAAATTTCTCTTTTACAATATAACAATTTCTGCAGAGCTAGGCACACCGATTTCACGGCAATAAGTGAATGAAAGCACAAATATTGTGCGTCCCAATGCTGGTCCTTGCTGTGCAAGGAGCTGCCAGGGCAGCAGAGGAGCCCTGGAGGACTCACTGCTTTGGTGACTCTGCTAGACCTCCCCGGGTAAAGGAAATCCCACATTCTTCCAGAGCCCCATCCTGTGCCTTGCACTGGGTGCTCTCCTAATCATGGAAAAGCTGAAGTGAGGACAGGGGATTTTACAGGTCCTTACATCTGATTTTCTAAAGGCATAAGGTGTACAGAAACTAAGCTCCAAGTCCCAAAGCTGGTCAGGGAGACTCAAACTCCTAAGTACTTACAGCCCTTCTGCAAAGAGACTTGACTGCAGGTTTGTGAAGGGATTTAACTGCCTAAAGCTGCAGCCAGGTGACCCCATATCCCTCTGCCAGAGGTATGTACAGAGACCTGGGAGCAGGCCTCTTCCCTTCCGGGAAGTGTATTTTCAGACTTGAATAAATCTCCCCATTTCACAGTGAAAAGCAAGAAGCAGGATCCTTTAAACTTAGAAACCTCACTGATTCCCCTCTGCTTTTCAGATGGGAAAGTATCTTTTAAGATGGGAAAGAATAGTAGTACCTCAGTCTTGCATTTTGAAGTATCAGGAGCCTTTTCAAGCAATACAGTGTACCCTGAGTTGTGCCTTCTCCATCTCTGCTGCCAGCTGAGCTGACTCCACAAAAGACTGAGTCCCGTAGAGCTGGGATTGGTAAAGGATAACCCCCACTTCAGAGCTCCATGCACGTGGGATGCAGCTCCTCTGAGATAGCACCCCCTGAGGGCGACTGTTGCTCCCCTGGGACACCAAAAACCGTCCCCATGGAACTAGAGCAGGAACTCAGCTCTCATGTCCCACATCTGCTCCCAGTCATAGCACCGTGTGCTGCATCTGGGTCTGTATTTCCATTCCCAGGAATAATACTGAAGCTCATTTAGTGGAAACAGAGAGAATTATTGATGATAACAGTAAAAGTCTTTTAACAACACAAGTCAGATAGCATATATAGTCTACCAGGTACATGCAGCCTACCACAGAGATTAAAACATTTTTGTTAGAAATAGCATCTACAGTGTTACGCAGTTGGAAACAACCTGCATTAGTTTTGTCAGGGGAGGTTCAGGTTAGATATTAGAAAGAGGTTGTTCCCCCAGAGGGTGGTTGGGTGCTGGAACAGGGCAGTGGGCACAGCATCAAGGCTGACAGAGCTCAAGGAGCATTTGGATGATCTTCTCAGGCACATGGTGTGACTCTTGGGGATGGTCCTGTGCAAGGAGGGCTAAGAGTTGGACTGATGATCCTTCTGGGTCCCTTCCAACTCAGTATATTCTGTGATTCTGTGATCTGCCATGATAAGAAAAATGCTTTCTGCTTCATGTTTGCCTTCTTAAACTCTACTGATTCAGCGAAAACAGAGTTTTGCAATTAGTCACGAAGTCACACTTTGTGCTTTGCATGCTACCAGGATCCCAGGGCAGGGGGAGGGAAGTGCTGCTCCTCCCATAACTCTGTCTACCCGCAGACCCTACCATGCTCTTCATTCAGAGGGGCAGTGAGTACACTATGCACCACAGTCACAGCCCAGAGAGAAATTCCAATAATGAAAAAGTCACAACATCTGAAGAGAACTGCCTCCTTGGTCGCAAGGGAGATAACTGGACAAGGGCAGAGGTGTAAAGCAGAGCAATTGGTTTGACAGGGAGTTCTGGCTAACACCAATGCAATATTAAATTCCTCAGGCCATTTTGGCAAAAGCATTATGAGCAAAAGTGTAATGCTGAAAATGACCATAAAATATGTAATTTTTATTTTTCATAATCAAAATGAGCTTCTGGGAAATTATTTTTTTATCCCAGATTTTCTGGGAACTGTGTCCTCTCTTAAGAAAATTGCTTGAAAAGGTTAAAATTTTCATCTCTCTCTCTAAAAGAGCTGTAACGTCTTGGTGAGATTCTGTGCACAGTTGCAAAGGGACCACCACATAGTAAATAAAATGTAAATAATTTTTTAAATTTATCTGTTACATTTTAAATTCACTTCCAACAACCCCCTTCTGGACACAGACCACTGTGTTTCCCTTAGAAACAGTTTGCCAACTTTTTCATCATCTGGAAGCTAATCAAACCAATGACAGCTATTCCAATGCCAAGTGGAAGAAAAGTAATGATGAGCATGAAGTAGACAATCAGAGACCAGGCAACCTTCCATGCCAAATATTGATTTGCTTATCAATCTGCAGAGCTGTTAGGAAATACAGCAGTTCATCTGTGATGAAGTTCTGTTTCAGGCCCAGGAACAAGCTGAGGAGCTTGGCACCGAGTCCTTCTCAATGAGAGGAGCCTGCAGAGGTCCTGTCCCAGGAAGGCTCAGGCATCACTTGGCAGCGGCACTTTTGGATACTGCTGCTGCTTTAGATGTGGAAATGTTTGTTCAGAGCTCTTAACTAAAATTGTTTAGGTAAGTGTGTGTTGTAAAAAGAGCAATTATCTTAACTGTATTTGTAAGAGAAAGGAATTTATTGCAATGAGAAGCCCTGGTGTAGAAATCATATGAAGAGCAGGCAGTTTTAGCAGAATATACCTAAATACACCTAGGACATAAGCAATAACAACAGTTGTGTCTGGGAGGTTTTGGGGATTTCAGCAAGTTTAAGATACCTGGAACAAATGCCACAACTTGGGATTGGAACCATCCTTTTGCAGTTAGCTGATTGTGTAACAGCAAGACACCCATGGCTGCCAACACCACCTGCCACACTGCATCAGCCCCACAGCCTGAACGGTGTCTCCCACTGCCCCTGCTCAGCAAAACAGACATGTTTTGGATCTGCAACACCAGTGAGACCAAAATATGTTTTAAAAGCATTACTAAAATGGGGCTACATATATATACCCATGTGGCAACCACAGCCTCAAAATTCCTTTATTTATGTATTTAGCAGGCAATAAATGAAACAAAATGGTTGCTGCTCCCTTCTGAAGAGGATTTCACAAGATAGGGCTGAAGAGAAAGAAAACAATCTCATACTGCAGCAACACATGAGTCTTTCTACTCACTCCATGCAATCCCAGAGGCTCATGTAAGCCTTTCTTAGGACTAGAAAGAGATTTTGTTTCAGCTGCTCAGACAGCTGGAACAGCTGGAACAGCTCCAAATTCAGGCATGAGGCCATTATAACTCAAGGTTCACAGCTTGTGCTGTGGTGCACAACCACAACCTCCTGCTACACAAAACTGACGGACCAGTGATACCGTGACACTGCAGCCAAAATAACCTTCCCTCCCACCCTGGTTCTCCTCTAGAATAAGCCAATCGAGCTGGACTCTGAAAATACCAGTTTCTGAAGGAGCTTTCAGAGATGAGCTTAACCAGGATAATCTAACATTTATGCACTTTGCTAGTGTCTGTGAGTCATCCAGGCTCTTTCTACTCAAAGAAGAGGAAAAGCAGTGATTCACCTCCTACGAGAATAGGTGCCCAAGGGAGGTGGGATGGAAACTTGTGTGGAGCTACTTCTCTTCCAGGGAGCACTAAAAGCACCTGTCTCACTAACCCAGGCACAGCTCAGAACTTCCACATTTCTAATTTATGTAAAACTATTTATGCAGAATTAATACAGTTAACCCCAGCCTTTGCAAATTGTTATTGAAGAGCATGGAGAACCAGGAATAAAATGAACTAACATAGAACAAGGCTATTAAAAATCCACCTATGTTCTGGAACAGAACTGTAAAAAGTTTAGCAGACCTCCTTCTGCACCTGCAAGGATGGGTAGAGCCAGAAGGCACAGAGGCAAAAGTCTTGGTGTTGACAACATCTGCTTTGGAAGCACCTGGTATTTTGACTGCTTTTGAGCTAAATTCAGTGGAAGAGATTGTACCTCCAGCTTCAGTAGAGAAATATGAAAAAGAAGATATCTTGACGAGGAGGAACGGGCTCCGAACCAAGGTTAATTCAGTCATGGCCCAGAGGTGCAAATTCTGTGCATTGCTCTGAAGTCCACTAATAGGGCAGGGTGTTTGTAGCAAAATTCTTTCTTTCTCCTTGTTTTACTCCCATGAATTTGAATACAGATGGATTAACTCCCGGATTGGTATTACTAGGTCTGCTCCTCAATTACACCTTTAAGATACTGCTCACTGGCTTGACGGCTGACGTGGGCCTTAGCCAGGGTTTAGGTGACAACAGAACAAATCCTGGGTAAGTCTGGTTCAGCTGAACCAGATTCATACCAATCTTCCTCAGTGCAGCTGCTGGCTCTGCCTACAGGCCTGTTCTGCATTTTATAAATCCAACCATTGCACAGAATTTCTCAATTTCATCCAACACAAAATTAATTTGAATGTTAAAACATCTTTGCTCTCTTTTCAAACAGTCATTCCTGTATTTCTAAATACTTCACCCTGACCTTTTCCTGCACAGCAGTAGATATTACCAAATTAAAACCACACACAGTTGTTGCTAATTATTTTTGCTAATGGTAAAAGAAGATGACTAAAAAATATTCAGTGCTCAGAGTTCCTTTGAATTGCATTTAGGACATGGATTTACATTTCCATTTAGCATAGATGGCACCAGAGTGAGTAGCTATATTTCAACAGTGCTTACTCAACATATAATATGGGAAAAGAAAGGTACATAACATACTCACTTGCACTGTCAGAGAAAACATGATTCAACAACTGTGGCAAGTGTTAAAAATTACTGCATGGGTGGAATAAACAATTAATAAAACACAGAGAGAAATTCAAGCTCTTACTTTCCAGACTTGAACTCAAACATTCAGATTGCTCCTTGCTGTCCTTTCCTTCTCCCTTGTCAACAGCTTCTCTTTTAGGGCAATTTTGTTCAGTAGGTCTTGGTTTAACATGGAGATGGAACTGTCCTGCACAAGGAAGGATTTGCAAATGAAAGGAGAGATCCCCTTCACCTTCTTAGAATCCAAACATGACTTAGAATCCAATATTCTATGTGGACATGGCACTGAAAAAGCTTAAGGGAACAAAAAGACAACAAACCCCTCCAAAACCCCAAACAATAAGAGAGTAGATTTCTTTCCTTGATAAACAGAGAAAAGTTAATAATTGGCATAGCTTGAAAAGAACACAACTTCTTCATCCTTTGCCATCACATTCTTGGCACATTAACTCAGTAGAAGAGGTAACAAAAAAGAAGAGCAGTATGAGTGAAGTAAGGCATGTACTTTGAAATCTCAGTGGTTGTGGTCTCAAATAGATCATTCTTTTTTCCTAATTTCTTTAACTTGTTAGGAATCTATCTGTGAAACTACATAAGCAGGGAGTGTAGTGTAGTGTGCTTGTGATGTAAAAATGATGGGGGTATCTCCTCGGTCCCTGGTCACTGACACCTCTAACTCGACAGCCAATGATGTGGCACATATTTCCTTACAGAAAGAGTTTTAAATGAGCAGAGATGACATTTGCCCCTGGAAGACACAAATAAATTTGGGCTTTTTTAGAGGTATTTTAGTATCAGGGTGAGGTTGATTCTTAGTTACGTTCTAGAGGGCATTTAGGGCTGGATAGACTGAAACTGTAAGGAACCATCTCTTCTATTTCTTGAGGATCCCTTTCAGCAAGCAGAAAGAATCAATCGTTAGAAATGTACTTTTAACATTAATTAATTTTCAGTGAACTCTTCTTTTCATGGTTCCCCAGTAAAGAGCAATCCCTGCCCAACTGTAGGGGACTATAAACTGTTACTGACTGTAAACATCAATGTACAAGGTCCAGCAGCCCTGTTACGCCAAAACAGGAACAGGTCTGTTCTCTCCCTAAAGGAACAGCTGGACAAGCTGATATTATGAAAGTAGTTCACTCAAAGTGAACTTCAATCAAAGTAGGTTTGGGAAGTTCTCCTTAATTTGCCTGCTTTAGTTTGTATTTTATAACAGACTTCTCAACACAACCCAACTGCTTTCCTATGGAAAGCGAATCCAAGATCCTCCTGAGATAAAACAACTGTTAGAAAGAAGAGTTCATACCTATGTTCAGTTTTTCCTTCCTAATTTTTTTTTTCCAAACCTCAATCAATAAAATTAACAGTTGTATTATTACTTTATTTATTACCTCAAAAAGGAACAGTTTTGTTCCAGTTCATCCTATTCTTTTTAGATGTTACAAAGCAATTTAACTAATTTCTAAAGGATTTCAAACTCTCAGTACTGCATCTCACACCATAATCTCAGACTTGAAGAAGATAGATGACATCACTTGTCCCCTGCCAAATGTGCATACATTATTGATTATTCCAAAGCCTCATGAATAGGATAGTTTGTAATTATCAAAAATTAATGAGAATGCTGCTGGCTGGAAAACAAGCAGGGCAAATTTTGCTCTTGGCTCTATTGCCATTCCCCTGCAGCAGAACTGAAACTGTTTTGTTTCAAAAGAGAAAGAGAAATAAGGAGCACTGCCTCTCTGCATGGCAGACAACTGCCCCGAGCCACCCCAGAGGTAGGTACTGCCCAATGAAGATGCCCAGCCCTGCTGAGGATCCACGGCAGTGCAGCCTCCTGTGCTCGAGCTCTAGGGAGCAGAGAAGCTCTGCAAACTGCTCGCAGTTACTATCCTGTGCCACTTCCATTCTGCCCTGTGTTTGCCTCAGGAATAACCTTCTAAAGGTAAAACAGACCCACCAACATACAGGACATTTATGGCCTGTGGTCACTAAGGGAGGTTCATCCTATGGTCACAGCACTGTGGTCCTTTACTATTTCCAAGCCAATTTTTGCTCAGAAGCAATTTAACTGTCTGGAAAATCAATGTCATTTACATAATTATTCCTGGAATTATCTCATAAGAGTGTCATGGTTCTCCAGCACAGCCAGTCAAATTTTCCCAGTGCCTGTCCCCACCTGCCTGCACACACGGTGGCTGCTCTACCAGTCATTACCAACTCTGTAAGTTATGGAGGTCCTGGGAATAATTAATTTCAAATTCTCTCTTTGTAGGACAAAACTGTGGCAAGGACCTGGAATCACAATCACGTTATCTAGCTATTTGTGAGGCCATTCCAGTAACGAAACACACATTCCCCAGGAAATGGTACCAGCTCAAGGAAAGACTTTTAACTGACATTTAAATGCCAAGCTGCTATGTTAAATGTTATGGACATTCCATTGCTCAGCCCAGTCCATGCAAGAACACATCAAATGCTCCTTATCAATCAACAATATTAAAAGTTGGTGGTCTTTGGCACCTGGAAAGATAACTACAGGTAACATGTTTAACTGGCCTGATAGATATCTAGCTGATTCCACTGTATGAATGCAAAACCCAAACGCATCTTCAGTGAGCCACTGGGAGTCTATCAAAATAATAATTTCAAGGATAATACATTCATTCTTTCTGAAAAAGTCCTGTTCCCAGAGTCATACTGATTCTTTTTGCTTTACATACTGTGAGCCTGCCCTTATCCTCCTCATGTCCTATGTCCTTATCCTGCTGGTATCTGTCTCAGTTTAATGAGATAGAAGTGTTTTGCTTAGGAGGATGAGTTATGAGGAAGACCAAAACTCCTCCCTCCAAGCAATTGTAAATCCAAAATTAAGAGGCTCCAACTGAGAAAGTGTGGAGAAAGGAAAAATAACAGCCCTTTATTAAAGGCTATATGTGTATTGGCAGAACAACAAAAGAACACAAAACAAAACCCCAACCGAACAATAATCCTATACCCCAAAATCCCTTTCAATGAAAAGTAAACAGTTCAGGTTGTGCTTTTTGGTGCAATTCCAACCACAGTCAGCAGGGGGCGCTGTTGGCTCTCTGGAGGTGCACAGCCTGCAGTGCTCGGGGTTGGGCGATAGGGGGCGCTGTTGGGCTCTGGCGGTTGCCACGTGGGTGCCCCGGGTGTGCTGGGGGAGGGGAAACAAAGGTGTCTCTCTCTCTCTTCCCAAATAGTTCCTCTCCAGTGAAGTCCAGGCAGGGCACGGGCAGAAAACAGGGTGCCAGCAAGCCAGGCAGCCAGTCTGAGAACAAAGCAGCTTCCCAGATTTTGCACCGCACCTCCTTCCCTCTGTTCCCGCAACCACAAACTGCGACTCCTTCCCCGCTCTCCAGAAGAGGGAAAAAAAAAAAACAAAGAAAAGAATCTCCTGGCCCCTCCCAGGCCATCAGCCTGCAATGTCATTCTGCTGGCCAGTTCTTTTGTGTCAGACAAATACCCAAGACAAACCCAGCCCGCCCATTCAAACCTCCACCCCCCACAGTGGGGCAGGGGAAAGGGGAAATTCTGCGTTTAGTTTGTTAGAACAAGTGAACCCATGACAGTATCCTACCCTACCAAGTGAAAACTTGCTGGTCATCCTAAGGGACAGTAGTAACTCATTGCTCATAGCCATGGGTTTGCCCAAAAGACTGACAGTGGTGCTACCCCATTTACAATCTGCGTTTATCTGAAATAATCCATTAGCCCTGTATATGTAATTCAAAAAGGTGTCTTGTAATAATCTGTCTGAATTAAAGCAATACACTGCAGTCCAATAAATGCTTTAAAAGGAATTTAAAATTAAGTGGTCACACTTGGCAAAACCAAGACTGCATCTTTCAAAGCTGCAAAAATAGGCTAAATAAAATTAAGAGTACATAATAGATATAACATACCAAAGCCACTGAGGAAGTAATGAAGAATTCAGATCTATATTTGATACTCCTAAACCCATCTCCAGAGAGCCTGCCTTGACTTTTAGAGAGTGGATCACAACAGAAGTCCTACACGTGGTATTTTATAGTATTTATTAGCATTTAGTAATATTGCACAGTCATTTCTGTCAGCATGTGTTGTGTGTCACATTGTCATTTTCATTAGTTGGAGTTGCATTACCATAACCACTGGCCAAAAATACAAATTTCTTGAGCTCACCTAGTATTCCAGCTCTCTCCCCTGGCTACAGCAGGCTTTAGGAATACAGCCACCGCTGTGGGAGACAGGGAGTTAGCTCTGGAAAGGATTGGTATGTGCAGACTGATTTCTGCATCCTCCCCCCTGTGAAGAGAGGCAGTGAAAGAGGAACAACCATCACAAAGGTTAAACAAAGTTTGGACTCCTCTAATTACCTCTGATACCCTCTGCCAAGAGCATCTAAGAAATAATCCTGCTTCTTCCCCCATCCCCCTTTGGCCTCACAGCTGGAGTGACTCAGTATATGAAACACACCAAGACCCAAAGCCACCCCCACTTCTGTGTGGCAGTGGCTGTGACACCAAACACCTTTCCTGCTTCCCCCCACTCTGACACTTGCAGTCTCAAGCAGGTCTGCAGTCTTTCATTAAAACCCTATTAACAGACACCAAAGATCAGATGTTATCTGAGAAAGCAAGCTGAGTTTTTCCTGCCCATCACTAGGAGTATAAAAAACCCAAAAATATAGGATATAATTAAGACATCTAATCTTCCTAATCTTCATTGCTATATAAATGTAACTCCTTTCAAATCAACAATAGCCATATATGCAGGTATTATTGGGTGAGACCTCTATGAAGATTACATAGTGATTAAAGACTAGGTTAGACTTGTATGGAAAAGCGCTGAACTGATATTAAGAATTATAAAAAGATGTAATAAATAACTTGGTACCAAGCAGCTGACAGTTCTCCCAGAAATGCTCTTCTCAGAAATGGCAGAGATGCTGAATTTAAACACTGCTTCCAGTATTGTCATTGATAAATAACCGTATCATGATGAACACTGAAGCATGCTTCACTGGGGATGTGAACTCCATGCATTCTCTGCTCCTTTCAAGAACTAAATGACTGATTTCTATGTATTGTACAGGATTGAAAAGTTATGGAATATTATTTATGGTAGAGATCGTTTGGGTCCTGGGATTCATTAAAATATCTTTGCATTATAACATACCGAGGAGCAGCACAGGTCAAGGAATTTAGCAAATTTACCATGGAGTTCCTGTCAATAGCAGGACTCAGCAGTTGTCACATTGACAAAGTTAATGAAATTCGTGGATGGGGCAGAGAGAATCACACAGCTGCCATCAGCCATCATCTCATTTTTGACAAGCGAGACAAGATTATTATTTTGTACCTGTGACCAAGCAGATAATCAAGCTGTAATTTTAATAATTACAGTTGATATTGTAGGGCAGAAATGCCCAGAAGATTTATATAATCCATGCATACACATCACTAGCTTTCTATGTTCTGGTTTTCCTATGAAAATATCGTGTATTGAAAGCTATATGTGGTCGTTTACATCTCTGCTACAAACACACCTGTGAGGTCCACACATTAACATTCTCTCAGACTTAAAATCTGGCTGGTGTCCTGACTTTTTTTATCCTGAGCAGCAGAATAAATCAGTCCTGCTTCCTTCCACCCCTTGTTGTCAGGCCCAAGGATGGTTAACGGGTCACTCCTCCATCCTCCTGTCCAAGGACAGGCCAATGCACTGAGCCTTCAAGCCCTGGGCCAGCTCTGGACAAGGGTCGCTCCCATGAGGAGCTGGCAGAGGACAGGCATCCCCCCAGACAGAAACAGGAAGGAATAGAGGATGTACAGGTGCATTCTGCATGGACTGCAGAATATCATCCTGAAGGTGCATTGCTGCTTTCTGTATTTAAGATGTAGAGGAAAAATAGGCTCTGCAGGACGATATTGCACTCAGCCCTAAGAGCTACTGCAGCTGGCGTAAGAGAAGAAGGACCTTTGTGTCAACCAAGCTAGTGGGGATTAATTTTTTTACAGATGAGGGCCAATGTGGTAAGTAAGCCCTTGATACTGCAACTGCTACTTTCTTGCTCTTAGTTGGCTTTCTATTAAAATTCCCACATTATATTTCAAATCTGCTCTCAGTGTAGCACAGAAATAGCTAACACAGTGGGAGCTAAAGATTTCCCTGCCTGCAGGATGCCTTTCTATGGTTTGCACAATAATTCATGCTCCCTTCTCTAAAATCTTGATGGAGAAAAGTATTTAAAAGGAGACTACACAGACTCCTTGTCCTGATGCTAGCTGCAAGCCCCATGATCTGTGCCAGGGCCCTCTAAACCAAGTGCAAAGCTGTTTGGGGCAGGAGTGTACTGCATCCCTTCTCCAACCACCTTCCAGACCAGATAAACCAGTTAGCAAAGGCACATTTGCCAGAACAGATAAATAAATTCAATAAAACTCAGAGATGTTTCTGTTAATAGTTTCCTTTTCTTTTGGTCAGCTTAATCGTCATCACACTAATTTTCTTAGTGTTTATTAGCCCTCTTATTTCTTCTGACAGGAATAGGTTTGCTCTTAAATCCAGCCTCTACAAACTGCCTTCTAGAATGGCTATGTTGATGTCTTACATATAGACTACGATTCTCAATTTTATTCCACAACAGTAAAATGACACCACAGAAATGCTTTGCTGTTGGCTATTGTATTTATGATGATTCTCGTTATAGACAACTCTGGTGCTGAATCACTGTTGGCTATTGGAAATTTCTCCTCCTTTAGAATGGAGGCCTTTGAATGGTATTCATAAGTCCTGCTAAAAACCCAAAAAAGAAGCCCAGCCCTTTTAAGAAAGGACAGCTGAGATTTTATCTATTCAGGTGCGCAACAGGACTAATATAGCTTGATAGAGTAAAAAAGAATAAAAACATTTTTAAAATTAGAAGAAAAATAGATTGCTTAACATTAGCATATATATTTTTTTTAAATAAAGATATAAATCAGTCCCAGTATTGACTGCATATGCCATTCTTACTTTCTAAAAATAATATATCATTGATTATCAAAATGCAGTGGCGGGCATTAGCATTTCAGGCATGTAGCTTACTTATATATAACTGGATTTGGTAATAACTTCCTGTATCCAGGATTAAGGCTGTGATACAGAGATGTAACATCAAACTAGTAATAAAATTTTTTTACTCTCATGAAGCCACAATTTCACTTAGATAAATCTGATAATTAATTATACCAACTGCAGAATATCTATTATGATTTCAGTATCCTAACAGAACACTTTAATTAATGATTAAAGAGCAACTCTAACACAAACTTCAATGCAGGGAGCACTTAGTTTCTGCTGAAGCCAACAATGCCTGAGGCCTGTCACCAGAAATTAGAGCCATTCAAAGCAACTTAAACTTTATAGTCTCCTCAAACATCATTTATGATTTTTTTTCCTTCTAACCTTACAAAATATGGTGATGGAAGATATTGTAAATATCTTGTCCAATGCATACAGTAAACGCAACTGATGCAAGCATTGAGAAGTAATCATATTATACTTGCAATCAGAGCAGAAAACATTTAAGGTGTCTTGGTAAAGTCCAGCACCAGTTTTGTAGCTACACTGTCTTGTCCCTTGTTGACTTCAGCTTATTTCTGTCTCTAGAAATGGGAAGAAAAAATATTGATTGCACGATGTACTGTCTCTGTTAATCCAGTTGTGCATCCATTGTTCCATATTCTGCACAATTGGTAATTTTTTAGTAACATGAGCCCAAAGCAGAGCATGCAGAAGGGAAAAGAAAAGCTCCTCACTATGTGGGCACCAGGTCACTGGCTGAGATATCTTTAAATGTAGTAGGAAAGATCAGGCTGCCAACGGTAGACATGACTCTGCACTCTGCCTGAGCTCCTTTAAATGTATGGATGATACTATTGAAAAAGAGGAAGAATTGATTTTTACACTATTTTCATATTAGGACAGCACAGGTTTCCTCCATCACTAGTCCCAGCAGTGCCCAGTGTTCAGCAATGGCATTTCACTGCAGCATGACAGGTGGGATGGGGAAAACTGTCTACCAAGGCTCAGCCCCTATTCTTCAGCTTTTTATTCCCACCTTGGAAAAATATACCTTTTCAATCTTTAGATATTGCAAAACACCAGAAAAAAAGGGAAATGGGCCTGATTTCTTCTAGAAACAAGCCTTCTAGGAGATAGCCCTCTCTACATGCCTGTCACTCCCATACCATAACAACTTCAGCATGTTTCCAGACTCAGTCCAACCAACTTAATCTGCTGGTGGGGAAAACAAGAGAGAGCCTCAAGGACAGTTAAACTCCTACAGGTCCCGTGAAAATAGTACTACATGAGCAGTAGCCAGAGGAGAATCTTTCTGTAAGTGACTCCATGGAAGGAAGTGATCCATCACCAGAAACTATTTGAGATTCTGTGTGAGAAACACATGGTACAATGTTGTGGCTGAAAGCTGTTTCATACTAGCCCCTGCAGACACAGCCCAAGCACCTCTTTGACCTGCCACAGGCTGGCGTGGCCATCACACAGACTGCAATCCCACCTCTCCTCAGTGCCAGCTCCCACCTGGCTCCTCCTCATTGCTTGCCCTACCCTGTGTGCAGGTGGATCCTGCCTTTCTTCAGGGCAATGCAGGCACACAGCCAAACTAAGTTTTCACGTAGAAGACCATTGTCCAGAGGAGGTGGGAAAAATTACTGATGCTGTTTTATCTCCAGAATAAGATTTATAGGGAGAACTGGAGGTAAATAACACTCATCTCTAGTTAAGTTTTGTGTTTCAGTCAATTCCACTGAAATCCTAAAGCACCCTGAGCTGCACTGCAGTGTTAATGGATTCGGCAGATAACAATACCAGCATGAAAAGCTGAACTCAAAGCACTCAGCTCTGCTTCCTCCTGATCAATGGTAACTGTATTCCTCAGGAGCCAGAGCCTTTCACACACCTCCCACTGCTCTCAGGGCCAGAATGCTGCCTGTGCTGAGGCTGCAGGTCCAGCTTCCAGCTCAGGAGAGGAAGGCACAGTGAGCCAACAGAACGTTTGGGAAGCAAAGACAACACAAGTGGTAAAATCCACTGTTCTGCCCAGTGGAGAGCAAGCTTTCTCAGAAGCTGGAGGCATCCTTGTTTCTCTGGGTGCGACACAAACATGGAGTTGGCTGTCACGTACTCAGAGTGTCTCAGACTCCCTCATGGAGTGGACACTGGTAAACTGACTTTCTGCATACCCTTATGCTGCCACATCTGCATATAACCCCATCTGAAGCTCAGAAGAAAGTTACTATTTTCTGTCATCATTATCTTTAAAGCTTTCAGAAATAAAAATTGAAATCCATCTTGAGTTCACCATGCTAGCAGGTTAAAGAGTTCCTTCATGTACTGCTTAAATGGTAGAAGCTGTCCCAGTTCCATGGGACTGCACTTTTCTTAACAAAGTTCTAACATTTGTCAGCAGTTCAGTATTTCTCCCATTGACACCAAAATTCAAAACCACAGAAGGAATGAAACTCTGGAAATTTTGCTGAAAGACCAAGTGGGCACAGGTTATAAAAATTCAAAGTTTCCTTTCCAATCATTCTCAGGGTGCCTGGCAGGCCACTGCATCAGGCAGCACTGGCTCTGCCTGTAAAGATTTGGGTTTCTTTTCACCTGAGGTTGAAAACCATGCAAGGTTCCTGCAGGCAGACCTGGTAACTGAGGCCTTAATTCACCCCCTAGGAACTGCAGACATTAACAGAGGCTTGCTCACCCTCACAGCATATGGAAAATGGTGTATTACGTTGTCATATAAAAGTTCTTTCCGCCTGGAATCCACTAGAATTCCCAGCCCATTTAACAATGTACTCAAAGCACCTCTTCCCATACAGCACCTGATCTCTCTGCATGCAGGCTAAGGGAACTGTTTATATTAACCACAATCACTGGCAATGATGTTCGTGTCTAGTGTCTGAGACCCGTGCAAGTCAAATATTCTGCAGGTGGATTTGGAGGACCGGGAATGAGAATTAGAACTTCATAGCATCTCCCACCCTGCTCCTGGGCCAGGCAAGCAGAGTCATGTGGGCTCACCTTCCCACTCCAGGACAGACATGCTTCGTATGGCATGGCCTCTCCCTACTAATCCCACAGCACAGATTCCTGGCAAAGTCAGCTTTCATTTTGGTAAGGAAATTGAGGTGGGCAGGCAAGAGGGGAGGTTTCAATCATTAAAATAATATCATAAATGCATCAACATTAACAAACTGTGCAACAAAATCAGGAAAAGAAGTGTTATTCTGAATATTTAGAAAAATTTAGCCCTGTATTTTTAACTGCAGGTGCAAGGGGTCTCAGGTTAGTGCAAAGAAGATGTGATATATCTGGCTATTGTCAGAATGAAAGCTCAAATTCTCTCCTGGAATAGAGATCACAGATAATCAAGCAAATTTTGTTCCATACATTGATAAATTCTGGGTTACTACAGCCATGGGTCTGAGACCTGAAACCAAACCCCAGTCCTCAGATTTAAACAACTCTCACTGCAAATAATCAGTTCCTCTCATTACCCTGTTAATTGTGGAGGAAAATCCAGAGAAAAGAGATGGCTGTAGAAGAAGGGTGCTGTATCAGGCTGTTGTACTCCACAATACAAAAAGAGAGAACTATTCCTGACACAGTGCATGTCTCTGCTCTTTCAGCATTTGTGTAATTATATCCAAGTCTTTTGAACATTAAATGTATCTCACAGAAAATGAGACATCCACATATTGTGGCTTAATGAAAAGAACTGAAGGAAATGTACCAAATTATTGGTTCACAGGCAGCTGCTTCATAAATGCTTTCACCCATCTGTTTTCTCTTTCTCCTCATATCAGCTCATTCAGCCTAACGCCTATAAAATGCTGAGCCCAGTTTTTCAGGGCTTCTCTAAACTCCCCAGCCAGTGTTCATGAGTGACTTCAGCCACCTCGTCCTGGATTTGGTAGCTCCCAGGGCTGTATGGCCAGGAAACACAAGTTCTTGTGCAAACACATCCCACTGCAGAGGGGCGTGATGATCACAGGGACAGCTAACACTGTAGTCAATACCAAATATTAACAATTAAAAATATATATGTATTTTGTTATTTCAGTCCCTAAGAGTACGGGGTTGACTTCTCCCACCTTAAGCTCCCCGCATTTTCATGGAGTCACTGAGTGATTAGATAGAACCACAGTAAGTAAATGCCACATTCATGAAAGCCTCACACAAGTCTGCTCCCACAAGAGCCATCAGACTTAGTCCTTGGTTTTGCAGACCAGTAACATACATAAAGTTCCCAGCTGGAACAGGTCCTTCTGCTCTCCTGTAAGACCTCAGTCATTAACCACAGCAGGGGATTGCCGCTGGACTTAGAGGATTGATGATCTGATCCAGCAAGACAAATTTATTTGCAGCTTTTGGAGCAACATGAGTAGCAGCAAATGGATGTGGTATGTGCCATGTCCCAGCCCATCCAAAAGATCTGCCACGAAAGCCCTAGGGCAGGAGCAGCTTCATGGCAAGAGATCTGGGCTGGGGCTGTCTCTGAAACAAGTCTGCTCCATGTCCACCTCACTCTCAAATCACTCACACCATGTGTCTGTCCTCTCACACCATTTAGCAGCTGCCACACATGATATTAAGATCAACAAACATATACAAGTTTGCTTAGATACAGGGATGTCAAAGGGATCAATGGTTGGTGGCTACACTGGGTAAAGTCTCTTCTTGAAAATCCCACCTGGACAGGCAACATGTTGTCTAAGGACAGGAGGACGATCTTTTCCAGTCATGCAGGGCTACAGCCCATCCTGCTGATCTAGTTTAATCTAACATAAGAGCAGACAATGGAAATCAAATCCCCCAGCTCCCCAGGGTGCACAGAAGAACAGGTGCTTGAAGGAGTGCGAGCAGGGTGAGCCACCAGCCAACTCCTGCACTCCCTGCCATGGAGCTCAGCCCAGTAATCTGGGTAATATCCACACTAATTCCTTCCTAATTCAGAGCCGTATAAGAGAGTAGACAGCACTATGGCTCTGTAAACACTGATCTTTGTGCTTTTCTTCAGATGTTTATTTCGCCAGACTCTTTTATGCAGCTTTCCAAAAGCACTGTATGCCTTTGCTAACCTGTTGTCTATCTCCCCGTCAATCTTACCATCCCAGGAGATGAGGCTGCCTAGGTAATTAAACTGTTGCACTGATTTGAGTTCTGTTTGGCCAATGATGATGTGGGGATGATGGGGGACTTCCTGAGGTGCAGGTTGATGGAGAATTTCTGTCTGCTTTAGACTGACTTCAGCCCAAAGAGCTCAGCAGCGTCTGCAAAGCAGGATGTTAAACGCTGCA
>VXAY01002651.1:53026-159241 GCA_013399855.1 Oxyruncus cristatus
CCATCTACAACGCTGCTGATGCTTTTGAGAAAGCACGCAGGATCACCCTTGAGGAGAAAAGACAACACAGAAAGAATCGTGCCTTGCAGGATATACCATCTAAGGAGTCTTTCTGTTGTGCCTTCTGCAATCGGACTTGCCTATCTCGTATTGGCCTTTTTAGCCACCAACGCGCTTGCAACAAATGTGGGTAGAGCCCTTCCCAAATCTTCGTTCGCGAAGCTTAGCCATGATGATGATCCTTCCTAATTTACCAAGATAGCAAACCTGCAGAAGCAAACAGTTGTATGTACTTGTCTAATTTTTCTTCTCCCCTTAGTAAAAAGACTGATTATATTTCTCTTCATTCCCGCTAGAACTATCATAAAACATTCAGCACAAGCCATCCAGTTCCACGTTATAATTACCTGCCAAAAAATTGCTAACAGATATGCTTCTGCTATCAACATGAAGCTGGCTAATCCTCTGGGAACTTCTTTTTAATTGAACATCTAATACAGTATGATAAACATTGAAAATATGCACCTCTCCCCTATTAAGGATGTGGCTTGATTTTCGAAATGTGCCTAATCAATTCAAGGGTAATATTTACAGTGGCAGCAAATATTTAGGGCTTAATATTACACGTAAAGGTTGTTTTACCAATTCTATTAAGAGAAGGAATGAGTGAGTGCAAATAAAACACAAAATCCCAATTCAGCTTGATATTTAACTCCAACCCTGGTTTTCCTTTCTCAGTTGCTGGCACTGACCAAGCTCACAAGTTTAGTGTGCTCAGTTCCAGGCCTCTCCTTTCCCACCATAGTCTGCGTTAGCAGTTTTAATGGTAACATTCACCTAATCTGTAAATGCAGCTTCCACCCCTCACACAACATGGCAGGGGCTGACTAACTCATGTAAAGCAAATAAACAATTACTAAGCTCTGACTCCATAGCATCCCCACCTCTTTTGTCCTTTGGTCCATCTCTCACCTCCATCTTGGTCACACAAAGAGCCAACTTCAGTGCTACCAGAGCACCCTTGTGGACCTTATCCTCATAACTGAGTTATCATCTTTTTACTTGACAGGTTTGGAGTGCATCTCTCTACCTGGAACACTCAGAGCTTGATAAATATTTTGACTGCAGAGCTTTTACTAACAAAATGTTGTTTGCAATTTGTAGGGGTGCTCACAGGTTCAAAGGTACAGTGCCCAGAGTGTCACTCTCGGTGTCCAGCTGAGCAGGAATGTAGGGAGCCTGACACTCTTAACCTCACAAAGCAAGATGTGATAACAGTCCTAGGGAAAGTCTCTCCACAGGCATTCCTGGTGTTGCCTTAGAGGTTTTGATTTTTTAATTTTTTGTAGATTTAAGAAGTAGTTGTGTAGTGAATGTAGATTTTAATGTAGCTGTATTATATCCCTTACCCTTAACATAGTAGTTACACATAGGCAACTCTGTTACCCCATTCCATATCAATTCCTCTTAATTCCATTAGCATGTTTAGTCTCCTATTCAAGGTAGAATTGTAGGAAAACATGCTAAGGCCTGGACCAGGAGAAAACACACAAACACAGCAACCTTCAAGCCCAGAATTTGAAGGAACTCCAAGGAGTGTATGTCCTGCGAAGAAGAGGAAGATGATGAAAGAGGGGTCCCAAACTCCCCCACACTCAATTCCCGAGGGGATGTGCCGAGGGAAGGAATGGGGCAGAACCAGGGGTGGATGAAAATCATTATAAATCATAGAACCAATGTCTAGAGGCGCACGCGTAGTATGTATTCCTCCGGGCCTAAGGACACATTAAAGGACCAACTCTCTTTATCTTTTCTCCTATACTAGATTGGTCTGGAGTTTTTTTCTTCACGGTCTTTTAGACAACACTGGCAATACTATTGAATACAAAATTCCCAGAAAGAAATTAGAGGAAAGGACTTTAAGGCTCAAACAACACAAGAACTGATGACAAGGAATAGCTACCACAGCTGTGAAAGATCATTTCTGAGAATTGTTACATGAAAATCTTGTTTTCTGATGAAGAACAGAGCCTAGTGCAAAGTCATTATTTAAAAGCCATGCAAGCTGATCTGGTTATTACTACAGTAAGGATTTGAACAAATAGCAATGTTACAGAAGCTCCCTGTGTTGAGAAGGCAATTCACCCAACGTAACAAAACCCACTTTTGAATTAGGAGGGTGTACAGCCTGGACATACTGATCTGTGCTCCCTGAGAGGAGGCACATGCATGGCTGTGAATGTTTATGTATAGTCTCAGACTCCGAGATAGGCGAGAGTGAGATTAATTCTTGTCCTCCAGTCCAGAGATGGAATTTTCCACATGCAAGCTGATTTCACAAACCATACATTCACAGAGCTAACATTTCATAATAAAGCTTTTCATGCACCTAGAGAGAGGGAAGCAAAGGAGACTGAGAAATGCCTTTACTCCCAGCTGCTCCAGAGAACCTCCACAACGAGTGCCTTACCAAGTGTGGCAAAAGCAGATGCTCCTTTAGACACAACAGGAAATGTCCAGGGTTTAAGCCAGGAGGTTTAGTTGTAATGATGCACACATTCATGTAACAAAGAGGATCGTATTATCTCACCTGGTAGAAAGAGTCACAGAAACAAATCAAGCTGTCTGGGAAATGAAGACATCTTCCCTCATATGACAGCTAAAGCCCCTTTATTTCTGACTCAGTGCACAGGTGCACTTATGCATCTCAATGAAATCAATGAGACTTGAGCTTATAGACCCTAGTATAAATTTATGGATTGAAACATTTCTGAAAACACCTTAAAATATGATGTAGTGGGTTGTCTCTGGCTGGATGCCAGGTACCCACTAAAGCCATGCTCTCACTCCCCTCTACAACTGGACAGAAGAGAGAAAAAAAAAAAACAGCTAAGGATTCATGAGTTAAGAGGTGGGAGAGGTCAGTGACTGATTACCTTCACGGGCAAAACAGACTCAAAGTGGAGATAAAATTTTATTTATTACTAACAGGATCAGAGCAAAAGAGTGAGAAGTAAAATAATCTTTAAAACCCCTCCTTCCTTCCATGTTCTCCCTCCTCCCCCCAGCAGTGCAGGGGGACGGGGAATGGAGATTATGGTCAGTTGTTTCTGCTGCTGCTCAGGGAGAGGAGCTGGATCCTTCCCCTGCTCCCATGGGGTCCTTCCCATGGGAGACAGTCCTTGATGGACCTCTCTGGTGTGAGAGCAGTTCTTTCCAAACCCCTCCATGGGGTCAGTCCTTCACAGATGAGCTGTACTGGTGTGGGTCCCCCACAGGGGCCACGAGTCCTACCCGGGAAAAACCTGCTCCAGCCTGGGCTTCCCTCTCCATGGGCTGCAGGTCTCCAGCAGGACCCTGCTCCATCCTGGGCCTCCCACGGGGTCACAGCCTCCTTCCTGCATCCCCCTGCTCCAGCATGGGAGCCTCCATGGGCTGCAGGGGGGTCTCTGCACCCCCATGCTCCCCCATGGGCTGCAGGGGCACAGCTGCCCCACCCTGCTCTGCACCACGGGCTGCAGGGCCTCAGCTCCAGCACCTGGAGCACCTCCTGCCCCTCCTTCTGCACGGACCTTGGGGTCAGCATTGCTGTTCCCATGTTCTCACTCCACCCTTCCCTGCCTGGAATTTCTTTTGTGCAACCCTCTTCTGTTCTTAAATATGTTACCTCAGAGGCGTTACTGTCACTCCTGATGAGCTGGGCCTTGGTCAGCGGCAGGAAGCACCTCCTGGAGCCGGCTGGCATTGGCTCCACCAGAAAGGGGAAGCTTCTGGAAGCTTCTAAGAGAACCACCCCTGTAGCCCCCCCACTACAAAAACCTAGCCACAGAAACCCACTACATACCATGAAGCCAAAGGCCATCTGAAATCATGTTCACATGTTTTATTTGTAACCACATCAAGCAGCACATGTAGCTCCTGTCCCTAGGCCAGGAAAAATAAAACAGCTCAATTAAAAAATAAAAATAAAAATTAAAAACAAACAAACAAAAAAAACCCAAACCAAACCAAAAAAAAAAAAAAAGCACACAAAAAAAAAAAAAAAGCACACAAAAAAAAAAAAAAAGCACACAAAAAAAAAAAAAAAGCACACAAAAAAAAAAAAAAAGAATACGCCAAGGGAAAATATATCATAATGACAATTGCATATATTTCTTCTAATTCAGGTCAGTTAACTTTTGCACAATTTTTTCTGAGTGAGAGCAAGAAAAACTGGTGTGCAATCAAAAAGGTGCTAATAAATATATTCAATAAACACCATCTCAGGTCCTCAGATACAGCCTGTTCACAGATGCCAGAGGCTGAACACCAGACAACTTTGTGGAAGGGGACTGTGCACATAAATGATACATGTCTTAAATTTTTAGCATGATTAACAATATTCAAGCAAAAACCCTTCAAGAGTCCCTCTGGACTGCCATCCCCACAGGCTCGGCAGTGCAAGAGTTTGAGGCAGGTTTGCAGAAGCCACAGCTATTGACTTTGTCTGGGTGTTATTTGGAGGGCAGGGACTCTGCAAGACATTCTCTGTCTGCCAGCCCAACCAGGGACTGCCCTTATTGTCCCCTTGCTGCTGAAGAGGGTTGGTGGTGTGGACAGCTGCGATCTCAGCAGTGGGCAGCTTTTCTTAAGAGGCAAACCTGACACATGGAGCAAGGCAGGCACACTAGACTGCCTCATTCCTCCATGCTGCAAGGAGGTGGTACTATCATTTCACCTAAAAACAACAGAAAAAATGAAATAGCTGTTGGATTTTGCTTTTTAATTACAGTTAGAGTTTTCTCTTTGCTTGTGGCTTCTCATTACGCATTTTGAAGTTATTACTATATACCTTTCATCAACTTAGCTTTTGAGGATGAAACTTTCTTGCTACTCAGGCTTTTGAGCAACAAAAATTTGCACTGAATCCACTTTTGAAAACAAAAAGCTGTCCCTTGCTTTTCCCTGCCTAACCAAGCAAGGAAAAACAAACTTAAAAAACCTCAAGCTCTACCACCACCAAGTACCACATCTGAAATTTTATGAATTGCCTTTTTGCTGACCTCCCATAGCACATTTACAAATCAGGCTTTGGTCTCTAAACTGAAAGAAAGTTGTGACTTCTCTCTGCCTCTGACTTCCACACAATTCGCTGAGTTGGTAACTCCTAGCCACTGCAACTCCATCAGTTCTTCCCAGGGTGATCACTGCACAGAGTGATTGTCAATGTCCCTCCCACCTGTAGCCTGAGCCAACTTTTCTGTTTCTTGGAAGGACTTAAAAATATGGGGCCCTGTACAGATTTTAAGCACCACTCTTCAGTCAAGTAAAATATTGATGCCAAAACTAATTCATTGGCAGTCAGTAAAGCATTAGGGGAACCTGCCCTATCTAATTTTCTGTCATCTGCACTAATCGTTGCTATTAATATTACCATGAAGAACATGTCAAAAGCTTAAATTCATCATTTCAGCATTATTGTGGAGGGAACGCATGCCAGCAGGAGTGACTACTTTTGCCTCCTCAGCCTTTGGTCTGAATATTGAAACCCCAACTGCAGTGCAGCAACCAACATAAAAATAACACCCAAATGGCTGTGCAAGATGTACGGCCACTAGAAGTTAGTGATAAATATTCAACAGAGCTCAAGGTATACATGGAGGTCTAACTCCTTCCAGAAACAGCTGCCCACCATTAAATGTGGGATATGGAGCTTCTTTTATTCATTATTGAATCCCCTGACCTAATAAGACACTAGTACCTTCTAAACAGACAACTGCAGCTAAATGATCTTGTTGTTCTTTCAAGGAGAACAAAAACTGAGAAAATACTCAAAGATTATAAGAATCTGTCTAAAGCTATCTTTGCAGAGTTGCACATTGTACATCAAGCATCTCAGACCACATGTTCAGCGCTGGGAGGGCAGAGGGAGGACATTTTCCTGGACCAGTTGTAATCAGAAGCATCTCCTGCCACCCTGGGAACCCTTGCTAAAAGATGGTATGTGATGTTCATCAGTACTAACGTGGCTGGCGCAGGGTTGGAACGAGAGATAGGAAATCCATTTCAGCATTATTCAGCTGCTTTTGAATATAATCCAAGAGATATAACTCATTGTTCCTCTCATGGTGAAACCACACCACTGTGCACTAACCTATCTTTATCACAGTAATAACACTAGGCAAGAAAACCCCCAGCAGAATCCCAGCTACAATTTACTGACATCTAAAAGCCTTCACAAATTGCTCTTGTTGCTCACTGTCCCCTTAAATACCTTATGCTGTTATTAGCTATGGTCACTGGCTTGCTGCTGTCACTCAGCCTAATAAATAGAACAAAGTATTTTATCCAATCAGTCAGAGCTGAAAACCACTCAAATGTAGTTTTAAGAAACCAGAATTATGATGCAGAGTAGCAAAACACTGATCTGCTGCAAGAGGAGTCCTTGGTAGGGAGGGATGACCCCAGCAGTGCTGACAGCCATTAACCAATCCCAACTTTGTGCCTTACTGACAGCCCTGGGCCCTGCCTGAATCAGCACAGGTCTAATCACTAGTTCAAGAAGATCTTAAAACTTTATACAAAGTAAATGCTGAACTCTTATAGAGCACACAACAAGGTGATCACTGAGCTGTCAAATGTGACTGGATATCACAGCCTGCATCTCACAATACACAAACACCACCAGAGAATAAGGGAAGTCAAAAAAAACCCCAAAAAACAAAACCAGGAGATTACTAATAACTATCTGCTGTGCCTTAACACATTTTTTAATGCAACACTTTTGGATTATTATTATTATTAGTTTATTTAAATCTTTGTTTACCGATTTGGATTAATGACAGATTTTGACATACAGAAGTTTTCCACAGAAATTTCAGTGCTGAAGCTCACACAACTCCTGGTATTGGAACTGACTACAGGTAACTGTTGAAAGTTACAGGTCAGGCTATGAAGACTTAAAAGTGAATATAACATACAAATAAAACTGCCCTCTCAAGCCTCAAGAAGTCCCTTATTACTGCAGGCATGCCCAGCCATCCTTCTATCATCCTTCAGCCCCCTGGACCTGGTAGAGCTGCCCCTCATGCCAGAGCACTGAGCCCTGGGCCTGCCAGCTGTGGCACAGGGAGTCACACTCGCCACTGCCTCGGCCACAGCAGCATGGGCAAGGTTTGACTTGCACCGATTCTCACCCCACACCCCGCAGCAGAACCCCATTACCAGATGTGCTGCCTTCTCACTCCCATTTCCTGGACCAGCTCCAAAAACAAAGCCATTGAAACACCAGAATCACATGTGACTGACCCACTGGCATGGCCCTACAGCTGCTCTGGGCCCTCACACAGCAATGCTGGCATTCCTGAGCTGACACACAAACACCTCACTTCGTTCTTTTTGGAAACACGACCGCGAGGAGAGGAAGCTTTAACTGCACCATCCCTGTGGGGATCCTACCATGCACAACAACAATAAAGCAGGAACAATCCAAGTGAACCAGAGTCCAACTGAATGGTCTGCAATCTGTGAGAGAGCTGAGATTGTGCAAAATGCTTCAGAGTTCTGCACTGGTTCTTCAGGTTTTGATATCTGGTTAGAGATTTTTCTTGCATTTGTGCTTCAAGCAAATCAGTTAATAAAGAGAAGTCAGCATAGAAGACATTCAGGTCTTTGCTGATGGAGTCTAATATGCTCTGATTCATGCGTTTATTATACATATCAAATAATTTAATTTTTTTTTATTTGTCTGGCTTTTCAGCCTAATGAATGTATTAGTCTGCTTACCACCTGCAGCAAGAAAGAGTTTATGGAATGACTTTTTTTCTTTTTTGTTACTCCATTCCACTACCCCACAGTGAAAAAGTTTAACCACATTTGTCCTTGACACTGATTAGGTTTTGAAGTGTTTTAATCAATTATCATTACAGGTCTGAATGTATCCAGAGGGATGAGACAGTGAAAGGGAATTAGTGGGGCTAATGTGTGTTATATTCCCTTGAAGAAAAAGTATCCAAAGCAAAAACTTAAGGAACATTGAACCTTCATACAAGGTCCCTAGTTTTGCAATTTTTTCATATCGGAACGAAAGTAATTTTTTGGGGTTTGGAGTTTTTTTAACTTGATGGCATTCAGTAGTACATAGAGCTTAGACTACTCCTGAGAAAAATGTTTTCTGAAACTCTTCCATCATATTTTCTCCATCAGACTTCCGGTGACTTTCCTATCTTGACAGGAAAAAAAATACCATGAAGCTGAAGTTAATTGAGATACTCTGTAGTGTAATGATAGACTTATTTGGGGTTTTTATTGTAATACAGAGTTCAGAAAGAAGGCACCCAAAAAAAGAGAATCATAAAATCTATGACAGGCCAGGCCAGAGAGACTCCTGCCAGTGGCCTGTGAGGGCCCTGGCTCTCCCTGTGAGCAAAGTGTGGGTGCTACAGAGGGGAGACAGGCATGGAAGAAACAATCTGGGAAAAGACAGTTGAGATCTCAGGTAGCTGAACTCAGATCTTTACTCAGAAGAATTTGAGAGACTGATATTGCACATTAACAGGTTCATGTGTGTTTTAGTAGCCATCCCCCAGTACAGCCTTTTTCCTTTCTAAATAATTGACACATATTTTAACTTTTTTTATTATTTTATTCAATCCTTTCTGTGATATGCAATGCATTTATCTTGCTGTTGGTATGGGTGTCTCAGGGCTTCCATTCTGTATTACATTCTGTAGGGGTCTCTCTCACCAGTACAGGGTTTAGATGCAGAGAGGTGCTGGCAGGTAGACTGCAGACTGGAGCAAACTGGCCACGTGCCTGGGGGAAGGGCAGCATTTGACCCTCTCATTATTGTTTCATATTCTCTTCGGCAGAAAATATCAAAGAACAACTCAATGGAGGAAGAACAATAATTTTTCAGACACCACATGAAAGAAGTACCAGTCTGGCCTGTACTAGATTATATGGGACAATATGTAATACATTGCTGGCAAGTTAAGACATTGATTCATTCCTTGTATTGAATTTGTTCACAGTAATGAATGCATTACTTGATCCCCAAAGGCTCCAGCATTTTCTCTCACTGTTATTGATCAGTGGTTTATAACTTTGAAACTATTTGCAAAAAGTGATTAATATTACTTATTTCCTAGTCTTAAAAACAGTGTAAGCAATTAGGGTTAATAGAGAAAGGCCCCACCTAGTCAGGAGTAGCACTGCTGGAACTGCTCCCATTGTCTGATATATATTTCAGCACAGAAATCAGTAAAAGGGTGCATCAACATTAGCTGAAGTTCATTCATTTCTCTGTAATCACTCTGTAAAATATGGAGGATGGGCTAAGAAGAATTAATGGCTGCTGCAAAAACTCTTTATATTCTTTAGAAGAAGAATATGGAAGTAATTGGGGAAGTGTGATTCTTAATCAAAAGCAATGGACATAATGCTGTCTCCTGCAAGACAATCAAAGAATTACTAAAGGCTTAGTGATGTGGGAGGACAAAGAAAGGTGAGCTGAACGTGCCTTCCAGAGAAACGCACAATGTGTCTGCTAAGGTAAGGTGAGATTGACGGATGCACCTTGAAGTAGATGAAAACTACTCATTACCTTGCAGTAATTGTTTACAACAAAGAAGTTAACTGGGTTGCAGTCTGTAATAGAGACCTATATAACCCATTCCTTCATCTAAGCTCTATTCCAAAAAGAAGTGGCAACAAACCCTCCAACAAACTCATATAAATAATGGCTTGGCACAGCTGGTAGCTACTGGAAGGGCCGGAATGAAAGCAAGAGGGAGGGAGGAAGGGAGGGAGAGAGGTTGAGCAGAAAACCTGACCTGGTACTAATTTGCCATGCTGGGAGCTCTTTAAAAAGCTTGAAAATTGAAAAAAAAAAAAAGTGGCCCTAAGTCATGTTAAATGGCTCTCTCTAGAACTGCTTCATTTGCTCTCGTTTGCAGAAGGGCAACAATCTACAAACATTTCATTTATGTACAAAGGAGGCACAGTGACATTGCCCTAAACTCTGCTGTAGGTTAGGAAAGAGCAGCTTGCATTTGGGTAACATTTGCAAATATGATTAACTTCAAAGAATATATGCTGCAATTGAAAAGTGATAATTTTTTTATGTGGTCCCAAATAGGGATAGTTTTTAATTTTTAATAGATTGAAAAGGTAGAAAAATTTGTTTTGCTACCTAGGATGACTTTATGGAAATACATTTGTAGAGTACTAACCATTAGCTGGACAGTAATTTCTAACTGCAGCTAATCATGATGACAGCCCTGAACAACAGCATTCACAACTGTAAGGGGAAGGTGGACAAGTAGCACAGTGACAGCAGTGCAACTGAGCATGGGGGTGCGGGAGAGCACGCTCCCCTCCCTTAGGAAGCTTCCCTCTAATCTGGGTCCTAACACCAATGTCAGCTTTTAAACTCTGTCACTCCACCTGAAGTAATGATAGAAAGCATTTAATATAGAAGTCAAACATTAAAATTGCCCCAAAGCCTGGATGGTCTTGGTGCCTCCAGGGGTCCCGCAGTCCAGGGCACTTGGGAGCTGATTCAGGTGGACTTTTGCCAATGCTTCAGGCATGAGAATATCCTCTCAGTTTTGTAGATGCTTTTCGATGCAAATATATTCTAGTAACATTTTAGTCTTTCAGAGGTCAATTGCCAAAAAACCACACCCACCATATGTGGGGAGTAAGTATCAAGCTGGTGTCCGGAAAGCCCTGAACCTGTGATGGGTGGATCTTGTAACACTAGCGAGATAATCTCCAGGGGAAAACGCAGCAGTGTTAACGAAATTATCCAGAAAATCCTGGTGAAGTTTGGGAAGCCCAGCTATTGTCTATGAATGTTTTGAAGCTCTCCAACATTTATCTCCCCCTCTCTGAATGTAAGTCAACTGTCAGAGCAAGGCTGCAGGGCCATGTGCTTTCAAACAGAAAACACAGAAGAAGGTTTTAAGTGTGAAGAAGAAACTGAAAATAACAATACTTACTCTGGAAAATATGTATTTTTACAGAGCCTGCAGTTACACTGGAAATGCTTCACCTAAACACTGTAGTACCTGCAGTCTCAAGGAAATCTATTGATTCCCCAGGGAATGCACAGCAGGACGCTGCCAGACTTGGAGAGTGCCTTAGCAGCACAGGGCTTGCCTCCACTTCTCATTGAAAACAGCAAACAATTTTGTATAACTAGGAGTCCAGTTTTCAGTGTGACAGGCTGACCTAGGCACTGCACCCCCCAGGATTCCCCTGTGCTCTCAGCAAGGGAGACACAGGGTGTTTCCAGAGCAGGAGAAAAGATAAGACTCACTCTGGAAGAAACATACAGCGTCCTCACTCATCACATGCCCTGAAGCCCAAAAAGGCATATATAAACTGCTTAGAGACAGAATTTTATGTCCTTAAACAGCAAGATATTTATTCATGATCGCGGGAAGCCCCCAGCTCGCGCTGGACAAAGAGCTTCGAAGTGGTCAGTGTAAGGGCAGGTAATTTATACAAATTTTGAAGGTGGTTACAACATCTTTGCATACATATTCATACTATTACATTATTAGGTTACAATATTCATAGCAGGTGGAGTTAGGGCGGAGTCCGGGGTGTGGTCTTCATTTTGGGGAATAATTTGGTGGTACATCCTGTTACTTCATCGCTGAGTCTGGGGTCCCTGTAGTCTTCCTCACTATGACCTCTCTAACTTTCCGTTGTCTTTGCCCCAGTCACTGAAGCTTGGAGAAAGCCCTGGCTTCAGGCCTATTTTACCTATTCAGATGTCTACCCTAGCTTACTTTGCCTTAATTTATTACCTTTAGGCCCTTTGTGTAGTGTTCCTAACATTCTTCTGTGAGTTTGGGTCCGCTGAGCTGAACAGAACAAGATTTCCTTGTACAGGATAGATATGATAGATATGGAGGGGGTCTTCTTAGTACAAGATGTATTGATTAGCCCTTTGAAGCTTTACTTCGCTTCAGCCCACCTGAGCTGGCGAGATGTATCACTGTTCCATGGAGCTTCAGGAGAAGATAACCCAGCTGCTGTTTGTATACCAGAAGCAAAAGAACTGGGCTTGGGCTTTGCCCAGCCAAAGTCTTTGAAAAAATATAGGAGGGGACAACCGGCCACCTCAATAAGCTCCCATGGATGCCAGGACTGAAGCAAAGCAAGGCTTTAAAAGGGTTAATCAAAGTATCTTGCTCTAAGAAAGCTAACCCCCCCCTCATATCTATCCTGCTCAAAGGAAATTTTGTTCTGTTCAACTCAGTGGACCCAGACCCACAGAAGAACACTAGGAGCATTACACAAAAGGCTTAGGGTAATAAATTAAGGCAAAGTAGGCTAGGATAGACATTTGAATAGGTAAAATAGGCCCGAAGCCAAGGCTTTCTCCAAGCTTCAGTGACTAGGACAAAGACAATGGGGAATTCAAAAGTACACCTGAGGAAGAAGAGAAATTCCAAAACCCCTGAGATGAAGTAACAGGATGTACCACCAAATTATTCCCCAAAATAAAGACCACGCCCCAAACTCTGCCCTAACTCCACCTGTTATGAATATTGTAATCTAATAATGTAATAATATGAATATGTATGTAAAGATGTAATCACACTCAAGAAGTGTATAAATTACCTGTCTTTACACTGACCACTTCGGAGCTCTTTGTCCAGCACGAGCTGGGGGCTCCCCAACGTCACAATAAATACCTGCTGTTTAAAGGCATAAAAACTCTGTCTCTAAGCAGTTTATATATGCCTTTTTGGGCTTCAGGACCTCTCTGCCCTTTTCTTCTCCCAGAGCAGCCAGTGCTCAGATCATTTCAGTGCTGCTGCTTCGCCTCTGAAAATACACACCTACAGGAACACTGTTCTTGCATTCTTATTCCCTATGTTTATGGATTATCACTCAGTAAATAAAAATACTCACATCTCTCAGGCTCTACATATGCCGGGAGAAGGAGGTCTATTGCTCCAAGACTCCTCCTCTGATAAGCCTACATTATAATGTAGTTTAAAAACAGTAACAACAAAGAAATAAATCCAGTACCTGTAGGAAAAAAAAGTTGTGGCCTGCTCTCACAAATTGTATGAAAGCACACTGCAAACAGCATGGATTTAGAAGATATCAAACAATCCAAGGCACTGCTCAGAAGGGAACGATTTTTGTTGATATTTTTCCAATGAAAATGCAAGCACACAACACAGCCAATCATTCCCTGTAACAGCCTCTTTTATGGGCTGTACCTACTTGAGAAAAATTCTAGTTCTAAACATATTTCTCTGACAAATATGTCCAAATCCTCACAGAGCAAATTAATCATTAACATAGTTCACTTCATGTTACTAGAATTACACCAATATGAATAAACATCATGTCTCTAGATTAACAAATAATTGGAGAAAAATCCTTGTCTAAACAGAAACATTTGGCACTTTTGCATTCTGTAAAAACCTGGCTTCCTGAAATTTCCCTTCGTGCACTGTTATGTAGGTCTTACTAGACTATGTGCCATTTTCAAGATTATTTACCAAAAATTATTTACCTAAGATTATTTACCAAAACTGAGTAGTGAGGTTAGAAATATGTTTTCTAAAGCAGTGGTTTCCTGGGGTCCAAAGCTTTGTCCCTTTTCAGGCGTTAACCACATCCGTTTTGCTAGTTTATGACCTACTAAAATACGAGGAAAAGTGATGAACCTGATGTTACATCCCAGCCCAGAAGCTCCATGCTTTTATCAGTTGTACAACTTAATTTTAGACTTCACAAGATTTCACCCACACAAACCCTTGCGAAGTCTTTGATTCTTTGATACCTTGAGTTCACATCTGGAGAAAAACTACACATTTTTCTCAAAGAGATTTCTTTTAATTTGGTGAGAAAATAGGTGTTTTGGCAAAAAGGGTTGTATGGAAATAACAGGCAACTTCCCAAAAGCATTACAACAGATTACTGACACTAGCAAGCATTGCTATAGTAAGGGAACCTTTGTTATGCCCAGAAAACACAAACTCCATACAACTTAAGTGAAATATAGACAGTAGGTGTTTGAGTTGCCCACAGGAGTAAAGGAAGAGAGATTAAGAAAGAAAAGAATAAAGAGAGAAAGAGAGGAGAGAGACATATTTACCACTCTGGAGGTCACACATCAACAGGTCAGGAGGGCAGAGGCCAAGGGGAGATGGAGAGTGCGCGTGTCTATTTACAGACTGTGGCTGTTGTGGTCGCTCCCCCCAGGGGGGACCTTTGGCTCACTGCCACTCCCTGTCCCCCTGCAAAGTGAGGGGTGCCACAGACACTCAAAGGCTCCAGGGGGTGTGGGCAGGAAGGACCACCAAGCATCCCTTATTGCCAGCCCAGCCACGTGCATGGACACTGCCAGGTTGGCTGCAGGCCTAGGCCTCGCCCTTCCTCCCCCACACACAGACAACATGGTTTATTCGACCCATCAATCAAACATTCCAGTGAGACACAAATCCGGTTTCTGACACCTGAGCACAAGAGAAGTAACAGCATCCTCCTCCATACACAGAAATCCTACAAATTGAACTGTTGTATCCAGAAAATAAGCCACTCCAGTCAAGACAGCAGGTAAAGATGGCTGAAAGCACTTCACGGTTGAGGAGATGATGAACCTCACCAGGTAACACATTTACAGACACTGCAGACAAATGGGAGAGCTGAGTTGAAAGCAAAAGTGGGAAGCTGGAGGACATCCTGAAGAGTCAGTGATCAAGCACAGGAGCACTTGTTTCTCCATCTGATGTTGTGTTACCTCTGAAGCCAGTTCAGAGCACTGAGAGGATGGTGAGGCCCTGCAGAGGTTGCCCAGAACAGCTGCAGCTGCCCCATCCCTGGAGGTGTTGGATGGGGCTTGGAGCAATGCAGTCTAGTGAGAGGTGTCCCTGACCATGGCAGGGGGCTGGAACGAGTTGAGCTTTAAGGTCTCAAACCCAATATAAGATTCATTTGTGTCATGACTATTTTCTAGCAGGAGTGATTTGTCATAACATATGTGGTGAAAGCCAAGTCAACTCATTTAGAAAACAAATAAATCAATTTAATAATAAGGTAGAATCTGGGATCTGAAAATTGTCTATACTTATATACGTACATAATGGCTTCCTCCTCACAGTGCAGGCCATGGTGTTTAACCTGGTCCTTCTAAGTCTAAGGCATATGCAAGGATCAGGAGACAGTCAACTGCACTAATAAGTCAGACTATTTTTTTTATCTTTTTTAAAAACATCTAACACTATAGAATGTTCAGCTGACCACAGTACTCATTGCTAGAGTACATACAGGTCACAGGACTTTCATGGGGTTTTCTTGCTTCACACTCATAGGGATACACTAATCACACTGCCAAAACATCCTTCTCTCAGGGAATGTCCCTCAGTTGGGAGTTACAGGGTCTTCAGGACACCTGCAACTAAAACCAGATCCTCTTAAAATTCTGACCAAAAAACCCATGATTTTTTCATGTTTTGAGAACTGAGATAGGTTTGTGCTTTTACACAGAAACTGCAAGAAAAAGCCATTCTCTGAGCCTAACATTTCTCACATACCTAGTGTTTCTGGTTCAAAATGTGTGTGCGTGATGGACTCATGCTCCGTGTCTAACTGTGAAATCACTTCCCACTTTGGTAAAGCAACTGCTAAGTAAGGAATCACATGGAGGAGGACTAAAGGTCTGAAGAGTTGCAGAATGACACAATACTGAGCAATAAATATATCAAACCATTAGCAAAGTGTTCAAAACAGATGCAAATAAAAAAAACCCCACAACTTCTGTTTTACCGACACTGAGCATTTTAAAAAAATTCTAAAGATAACCAGGTCAAGTTGTGCTGAGTTTTCTTCAAAGCCTCTCAAAGTTTACATACCTTCGTATTACTTGCAGCTCATTTTGCTTTGAAACACGAAGTCTGTGATTTGAGTTACATCCTGAAGACTCAACCCAGCTGAGTAATGCCAAATATTGAAAGAGTCAGCAATCAATCACTGGTTGAACTAGTATTGAGACATAACTACCTCCAGAAAGAGCTAATTTTCCCACACACACATAGGAGAGCTGCTGCTATTTTGGCACATGGCCCTGCAGTTCAATTAACTGCTGCTGCAATTACTGAATGAGGTCCCAAGCAAGGCATCCTACCTTACATGTCCAATGGCAAAGAGAAATGGGTTTGACCTGAATTAGTAGTTTCTCTGCAACTCTAAAATAGACTTTTTCTGTACTGGCCACAAAAGAAGGATCCTGGAGCCTAATGGTGGATACTGCTTTAAAAGAGGGAAATAAAAGCAATGGTCACATTTAGTGGCAAGCAGAGCAGCTACCTTAAGGACAGGGAGGGGCATTGCCACACTTGCTAACCTCTGGTAACACACAGGGGAGCCACAAGCATTGTCTATTACATCAATTTTTTGTTTGGAATTAATTTTTCCTGTTATGTGCATCAAAAATTTGGGCATTGCATATAAAAAACAGTCAGTGAAGAGCAATATATGATTTATCCCATTTTCTCTCTGGTGGACAGGCTGTTTGTTGGAGAGATGGATTACTCCCCCTTGATTGTAACTGGGTCCTAGGGTAAAAGTTGATCTCAACACCCACCTTTCAGTCAGCTGGAGGCAGGGGAAATGAATCATGCTGTGGGTACTCATATAAATACTACAGAAATAAATCAGGAAAAAGAATCAAATGGCTGCCACTTAGGGGTACTAATCATTTGGGGCTGTTGCAGCTGCAAAAATTTATGTTCAAGTGACAGACACTATGTACAGCTAGTACCTAGCATTCAAATGCAGGCCCAAATGGATAATACCTCCCAGATGCTACAGGGAGGACAAGTTTGGACTTATTCTTATTTAAAGCCATGTTCAAATGGCATCAGGAGATCAAAAAGCCCTAAGGTCAATGGTCAACGGATACTTACTATAAAAGACAGGAAGGAGATGGGTATAGTCAACTGCAAAAGCACTTTGTATTTTGCCTTTTCTAAGGGCGATTGGTTCCCAGGTTTACTGACGTACTGGTGGCAAAATAGGCAGCCTCGGGAAGTGCAGGTGGGCGACCCCTGCACTTGGAGAACTGGGCCTGGGCACCCAGACTTCCACGTGCTGTGTTGATGGTAACTGGCCTCTCAGGAGAGCCCCTGGAGTGGGTCATCTATGCACATTTCACCATCCTAATATGTAATGACAAGTCAATAAAATGAGGTATGAAAAGGATGTAAACAAAATTACTGCAAACAGAAAAACTACACTAACACTGGATCAAGTTGACCACTACTTGGATAGTGGGAATAATGCCCAATTAGCACTCAAAATAATAAAAAAAGTTCTATTTTACCCACTGGGATTCTCAAAATTAATGCACTAAGCTAGAACTCTAAATACCTCCCAAAAGGCCAATAGCTCCTGTGCCACCACACACGTTCTGTTCCTCTTTGCCAAGTTCCCAGTTTTGGCCACTGAAGCATAACCAAGGCAGACCACAGCTTTCCCATTTCTGTACTTGTCCCTTTCTCCTGCACAAGCTCCATCTCATGGGCTGATAAGGAGACTTTTTTTTTTTAACCAACAACCCAAAGTACAAACTAGAGCCAGGACTGTTGCAGCTGACCTAGTACATGGGCTTTACTTGCTGTTGATGATCTTTCTCCATGGGAACTTTGAGACAAGCCATACAGTCTCCAGTTTACTTTATCTCCTCTCCTGCTGCTTTTCCACATCATCCAAAGCAAAAGAACAAGCAACGTTCTTGGACATCAAAAAAGTCAATTAGGGAATGAAACATTTTTTTCATAATGAGAATGGCAACAGAGCAAGACAGACAGGAGGCAGCTGATGACTAGTGTTGAGTACAGAAGAAAAGCTGTCTTATTTCTGTCAGTCCATGAAGCTCAGATGATCTATTACTCGGGGGTTCAGTCAGCATCCAAGTATCAAGCAATTCAGCCAGAAGGGCTTCCTGGCCCCCAAACCATTTGTCTTTGAAGAAGTGCAGATGCAAAGTACATCTAAATGAGTGAAAATCTTGATTTTAGTTCTAAATTTATTTCTGATAAGATTTTCAACTCCTTTTCTAGATTGGGATGT
Source organism: Oxyruncus cristatus (assembly GCA_013399855.1). Classification (NCBI taxonomy): domain Eukaryota; kingdom Metazoa; phylum Chordata; class Aves; order Passeriformes; family Cotingidae; genus Oxyruncus; species Oxyruncus cristatus. Next base: position 71,114 of record VXAY01002651.1, read on the forward strand.
GGCTTTTGAGTTCTGTGCTGATATAAGTAGTAGCTAGGGCACAGGAGGCATACCTAAAAAATTCACAGCTCGTCAACTCTGTAGGCTACAACTTGTTTTTTAGCAAATCCACAACACATGAAACTACAGGAATTTAAAACCAGCAGCATCTCTTGGAGCCCTATGCAACATCTCATCCCCAAACCTGTCATTAAAATGACAAGTCAAATAGGATTAAACATGGTTCGCATGTCTGTTCTGCACTGATTACAAGCTCACTCCTCCACTCCCAGAGTAAGCACACTGATGGACAGCATACAAAATAAGGGACAGGCAGGACTTCCCTGATTCTCCTTGACCTATCTGTCATGATATTGCTTCATTATCACCCAATTTGGTTTTTTCCCTACTTGGACATAGCAATGAGGGAAAGATGCATTTTCGAAAAGAGATTTTAGTATAAGAAGCTAAGCATGGCAGCGTTTCATGGCAGGGCTCACTTCCAACACATAGCCCCCAGTTATTTATCAGAAACAACTTTGAAAGCCAAGGCTAGACTGTGTCACCTTTACCAGCAATGGCAAAAAAGCCCCAGCACTGACACATGACACATCTTACCTGAACATGGAGAAAGAAAGCGGGCTATGAAACTCAGTGCCCAAACCCTGACAAGGACAAGAAGCAGATAATCCCATCACTAGTTTATATGTTTCCCACAATGAAGTCTCCACACCAGTTACTGCTAATAGGGGGATTCCAGGTGACTGTAACATTTATTAACCAGTCTGAAACAAAGTAAGTATCTGTAAACCCTTTGGTGCTGGGGTTTTTGTTCAGAACCTCTCCATGAACTGAACATATTCTTTTTAAATTGCCATTGGATGTTTTAGTATGTAACACAAAAATTTTAGACTCTTTGATGAGCATCGTAGGATGTCTGAAACATTTTTTTACTCAGTTTTGTAGACCATGGTATTAAAGATTAAAAATGCTCCTTAAAATACTGTAAAATATTTCCTTAAGCTTTCTCCAAACTACGGAGAGCATCACTTGCACATTCACATTCACCAGGAATTCACCCAAAGTCCTTATCTGCTTGTGCTTCTTCATTTCTATGACAAAAATATATTCCACAGTCCCCCTGTGCAGCCTGGCCCTCTGAGTTCTGCACCACACAGGGACACAAATGCCGATGCACTCAGTGTGGCTTCTCACTCATGACCATTTGCCCTAAACAGAGAAGTGTAACTTTTGCACACTGACTTCGCTCCCATTGTGAATTTGATTTATTTTTTCTGAGTGTCCCTGAGCACAATGTTGTCCCTTGCCTTGTGCTAAAGCACAACCACACAGGCACAGAAAGCTCAGCCTGCTCTCCAGTTGGGGTTTTTCAAAGCTTCAGCCCGCAGGTGGAATGATGCGTCATCCACTGGGCTCGCCAGCCACCTGGTTATGTGGGACAGCATTTGAGTGGGAACCTCACAGGCCAGAGGTGATGTGGGGACATAACCACATTCTTTCCCCATGCACCCAGGATGCCTGAACAGTCCTGCAGGAGCACACCACATAGAAGAAATTAAAAAGGTGGGTTCTATTTAAATAAAACAAACCCAACTGTAAAACCACAGAAGTGTTACCATGACACAGCAGCAAAATAACACTGATAACACTGTAGGCTCTGCAATGATATACAGTTACTAAGAAAGTGTTTGGAGGAATGTGAATGGAAGGGCTATCTTTCTGTAGACAAAGAAATCTGGAAGGTTCTATATACACACCCTCAAGGTATGGATTGCATGGCTTTTTAGCATTGTCCTTTCAAACTTAATCCAAAGATAGCACAAAATCCTGCAGCTTTATGTTAACATACAACATGCAAACATCAAAGTCGTAAATGATCCTAATTAACAGAGGTTTTTTTTAGGTGACATTTTTGGAAAAGGTTTTCTTGTGTCACTAGCCTTATTCATACTACAAGAGCAAAAGAGTATATGCTGACTTTTGATGGATGCATTCTGGAAAGAGGAAACCAGAGGGAGGCACAAGGGTAACAAAGCTGCAGGAATAGTCCTAGTTTGCTGCTTTTATTAGGTATCAGCTCTGAAGAATGAGTTTGAGAGTTTTAGCTAAAAGGCTTATGGTCACCAGAACTTGAAAAATTCTGTTAAAGTTTTCTGGTTTTACCAGGGCAAAAGGTGCAGGAAAGTTGTTCCACAAGCAGGCAGGTGAGTGGTTTGCATTAGTGCTCCTTTCTGGACACAAACTGTTGTCTTGAGGAGGAGTAGAGTAAAAGGAGTGTCTGAAGAGCCTAAGGGAACTATTGGTATTTTTCCAAATATTAGGCTTTGATGCCCCCATAAACAGGAGTTATGCCAGAGCTGATATTATATATATATATATAAATAATATNTTATATATATTATATATAAATATTATATATAACTCCCATAAACAGGAGTTATGCCAGAGCTGATATTATATACCAATCTCTAGGATTTTATTCTGCACCTGTCTATGGACTGACTTCTCTCCTAAGCCCTTCAGTCAGTCATCAGCTTTATGTTGTTGCTGAAGTGACCTGGCATAACAGTGTTCTTCAGTATTTTTTCTTAACCAGGAGTCACAGTATATGTCAGTAATGGAGTTGCAGGCAACAGAAAGATGGCTGTAGTAGTCCCTGCTGAGCACCTTATTTAGGTAAAAGACTTCACAGCACTTTCCTATACATGATAAATTTTTACTCTTAATTAGTCCTCTTACGTCTGTTCACTGTTAGGAATTAACCTTATCCTTTCTGAGACATCCTACTCTGTTTTACAGGGAAGAAAAGAAACAGAGTGAACTATCAGCCAAATTTTTAAATGTACTTAGGTGTCTGAAAAAGCAGGTAGACACCTGCTTGGATTTTAAGACGTGCCAGAGCTGGTTAGGGGTTCAAGTGAGATAAGAGGCAACTGAAACTGTTCAAATATTTTTTAGGGGGAATAAAACTTCAACATCCAGTGCTTGACTATCCATATAAAAACATTTTGGATCTAAATCTCGTTGATCACTCAGACCTCAAAAGGTTTGTCCATGCTCACTAGTGGTGTCTGTAGCTCTCCGGGGACCAAAGTCCCAGTCCCAGCTGCCCGAGACCATCCATGCCCGGCCACAGCCCCACAGCTCTGCTGCAGCATGACTCAGGTGAGTCTCTCTGAAATCAGGATGTTGCATCTGGAGCAGAGGTAGCTGGGGACTGACTAAAGGATGTTTTCCTCAGGGGATCTTTAAACTAAGATCAGAGTTTCCACAAGCAGCAAATCAGCACGAAGGTTTGTCTCAGCTTTTATTTTTCTTGAGAAAAATCTGGCAAAGAGAAAGCCAGCCAGAGTAGCCCTTGGCAACAGCTGTACACAGCAGGACTTCAGGGATAACACCAGAGGGAATGCTTGCACAGAAAGATTAATTAGTCGGCTTCAACATGGGTTGTTACCTGCTTTTTTCCAGCCACAGACCCAAAGAGAAACAAGGGCTTTTTCTGGAGACTCCTGACAAAGCTGCTGCCTCATGGCATTCAGGGTGTTGGGCTGGAGCTGCCATCAGTCACAGCTGTCAGAGAATAATTTGCTATAAATTGAGCAACCAACCACAGACCAACTGCACTATTTTATTTTTTTAAGATACCATATTTGCAAGCATCTATTTTTTCTAGAGATGAGGCTCTGCCAAAACGATCCAAAGTTAATGTTTCTGATAGTGAAAGCTTTGATTTGCAGCCTATCTCTTCTTCTTTGTGAAGGGCTGAGGCAAGCTGGGAAGTTGGAAGAGAGATAATAATTCACTACTGGTGATTGGGTGCTTTGGTACATACAATGTTTTATAAGAGCAGTGGCCATGAGCTGCCAGGCTTCCAGCAGACAAGGTAATAAGGTGCCACCCACATCCTCCTCTGCTCCAAGCAGGAATGCAGGCACTGTCAGAGCACCACACCATGAGTGCACAGTCATCCTATACTGTGTTGGGTAGGAGTGCAAGTGAGTCCTTTACAATGGACTAAGATAGTTTTTCCCTTCAGTAAAGTGCACACAGGAAGAAAATAAGTCAAGTCTGTCACGTATATAGAGGTGGAGGGAGCCCAAGACTGAATATCAAATCCTAATGCAAAACAATCAGGCTCTTGGGACTTAATGATTTCCTAAGAGAAAGCATTGCAAGAGAACTTGTTGGACGAGATAAATGACCTTTGGGGGTCCCTTCCAATCCATAATATTCTATGAACTCTGTAGTTTTCATCCAACCATCAGCCACTTTATTACAGCAGGTGAGAATTCCTACACTGAAACAAACTGGAAGGACAGAGCATTTTTCCATACTAGTTCACAACATATGAACTTGTGCCTACTGCAGCTGCACCCTGCAGCACTTTCTCCTCCTGGGGACTCTTGGCTGATGTCCTGGGGGATAATCCAGCACCACCGCAGCAAACACATCTGCCTGCAAACAACCAGGGAAAACTCCTCCCTGAAACCTGCACTCCCTTTATATCTGGTGAGGCAAAGTACTCTGATGAAGAGCAATAAAAACAAAGGTCAACTTCATGTTGAAGACCAAAGGGTCTTCAGCCTGGGTGAAAGGAGCTGTGGCTGCAGCATCAAGGTGCAGCAGGGAACTCCTCAAGCATTGCAACATCGAGGTGGCCTAACAAGGTACAAAAGTGGTTGACCAGTGGGTGAGACAAGATGGGTAGGGAATAACTGTTTCCAAGAAAGGAGTAGCATGAATAAAAAGTCTCACAACCACCAATGAAGGCATATTGAATGCTGGTTGCCCATGACAGACATATAGCAAAATTCTGCACAGTTAATTGCTTTTAGACTATTTGATCTTACATTAACTTTAGTAAGCTATTCTGAAGCACTCTTCTGAAGTTTGCCTTTTGACTAACTCCATTTCTACCAAAAACACCTACAAAATAGAAACAGACAGAACTGAAATTTCATCAGTTCATATCATCGCTAGATCAAGACCTTCATTCTGTTTAGGCCCAAGGCCCAGGTTCACAATTGAGCCTGACAGTTAATCTGGATTGTAACTGGGCTTCTGTCCTGGGCTGGTGGCAGGTCCCAGCCCTGACTGCTCTTGAGAATCCTTCATCCACAGCTAACAGAGTAAAAACCAGAGGAAAAAAAGGGGTCTGTACATTTTTCTTCACTGTTAAAGTATTTCAGTTGCATATAGACAAATTGAAAATTTAGGATAAGTAAGAGTTTTACAGGTGGTCAATTCCTGTCACTCTAGGAAAAAAATTATGATGATTTGTTAAGAAATAACCTATATCCCAAGAGAAGTAAAAGTAATAGGTAGATGCTTTGATGATATCCATATTTTTCTATTCAAAAAACATTGTTATAATCCTGGGCACTGTAGCAGCATTTCAAATGATGAGTATCTTTTGTTGAGAGCATCATACACTTTTTATTTTCTTATCAAAGTGTAAATGTGAAAACATTGAACATGACAAAATATTGAAAATGCCAAAAATATTGAACAAACTAAATTTTCTGTACTGGTCAGACTCAAATAAAGACACAAATGTTCAAGAAACCACCCTTTTGCAAGTATCTGGTTGTTTCTACAGTTAAAACAAACAAATCCTGGTATATTTTAACCTCTCATATTTGAAACATTCCATAAATGCTTTCAGGAAGATATGGAATGTGACCATTAAGTTTGCCATTTGAGTACCTAATCTTCTTACAGAGAGGCTGAGCACATGTGCTGCCTCAGCCACCCTTGTAGCCTTCTGACAAATATGTTACACACGCAAGGCAAAAACTGATGTTCCAGTGGATCGAAACTCAATTCCAGCCTGGGACGACTCCCAGACAGCCCCAGAGTTAACTAAGGTGGAGACTTCCACATGTTTCTTCTGTGACACTGCAATCAGCAGGCATCTCCAAACACTATTTCAGCAGACAGCAGCAAACAAGCTTAGTGTTTTGCCATAACTGTGACAGAGTGAATTTCCAAGACAGACAATCTTTGGCTTCAGCTACATTTTTCTCATGAACAGACTGTCTCCCTTAGTGTGGGCAAAAAAATTCCATCATTAATTAGCAGTTCTGCAAGCCATCAGCTATTGCCACTATAATGCTATTATTACACTGCATTTCCTCAAAAACCTCTAGTTGTGGTAGATTTTTAATTATAAGCATTCTTGTTGGCACATATTCTGCATATATGTAGCCAAAAAATAAAGCAACACAATAGGCCACAGAAAATCTCCTATGTGTGGCGACAGCAAGGTATATATCGCTAAGTTAAGGATGGCAGATGTGATAGATGTATGTCCCCAGAGTGTGCAGCCACCAACTATTCAAAACATGCAGCTGTGTAGGGACAGGGTCTCCCATCAGCTATAGCCACTGGTAATGTCGGCAGCATCAAATACCAACACAACCTGTTTCTCCGAGTGCCGCTGGCAGGCTGACCCAGCTCCCACACTGTTTGCCCTTCCCATGTTCTCCTCTGCTCCCTCCCTATGCATGTCCGTATCCATCAGGAAACAGGACAGGCTCTAACCAATTTGATGCCTTAAAGATTACTACTGTTTCTGGCTACCTCATTATTCTTAACTGCAATCTTGTCTAGATATAAATCACTCTTTTCCTAGGCTTGCACTTTCAGTCAACATTAAAGATCAAAATCTGCCTGGCACACCTTAGAGCTCTGAGGGGTCTATTTATAACCTTGTGAACACACTGTCAACTACAAGCCATTTTGGCCAATACTAATTGTGTTATTTGTTAGCCTGGGGTATTTAAATATAAGTAGAATCCCTACTGAACCTGAAGCTAGTATGAACTTCTTTGTATCATATCTATGTGGAAAAAACTGTTTAAGATGAAGCATGAGAAATCTTAAATACAGTAAAAAAAATTAAAAAAAAAAAAGAAAAAGCAGATTGAAAGTCTCCACAAAAGTCATAATTTCATAATTTTTATGCCGGTTCTTTGAATCATTTGATGATTTGATGCTAGTTTTAAACTACATTTCTGGATCCCATACATTCCTGGAATATTCTCTAGAAAAAAGGAGTTGAAGAGGCAGAGAGGACACACATTCACTTTACAACTGAGTAAACTGAAATGTGACTGAAAAGATACCCTTGAGATGGCAGCAAGTCCACGCAGAGATGGAAGTGGTGACACAGCCCCTCCTGCACCACTGTGGGTCTCTGCCAAGGCCAGCTGCTCTGGGGCTCTTGCCACCATGGTTTGGGCAGGCTCCTACCACCCCAGCTCCCACAGGGGCTGCCCAGGGCAACAATGAGATGCCACTGTGTCCCCAGGGCCTGTTGTGTCCCCCTTGCAGGCTGGTGCACTTGCAGGAGGCTGCAGTGGAAAAGGTAGTTCGGTGTAATGGTACCTGCAAGGGATGCGCTGCTGGTGCCATGGTCACCTGCCCACTGCCAGCAAATGGAAAACAGGTTCTCTTGCCTTTCATCCAGAATTTCAGAGGCTCAGAAGGAAACACATAATGAAGCTCATTGAGATTTTTTATGGAATTTCATAGACTTTGAGTTTGTTTTTTTAACAGTTTGGACAAAAAAATCAACTTCACTTTAGTACATGTGATGTGGAAGATAAATTTGGGATGTGGGATGCAAGTGAAGACATTAAAGATGTATTCCTGAACATGCTCTGAGCCTCAGACAGAAAACTACAAACTAGGTAAAAGAAGAGAGAAGCAAGAAGTGAGGTGTGTAAGGCAGTACATCTCCAAAACTATTGCTGTTTCCCAAGATACTGTACAAACTCAGATCTAACCAGCAGTGCAACAAGATAATATTCACCGAAATGCAGCTCATTTCTAGCCCTGCTCAGCTGCTGAGAAGGAAGCTGCTGTGGAGGAGTGTTGCTGAGGGCACATTCAGTCTTTCGTTTTGACCCCACTGCAGTCTCTACAATGCTCCACAGAGTGAGGCCCATGATTCCAGTATCAAAAACAGCTCTAAGAATGTTTTTGTTTTGTTTCTTCTTTTTAAATAATAAATATAAATTCTTTCAAAAATCTGTGTAAGGACTGGAACTGCCTTAGAAAGCTCACTAATTTAGTACAGTAAGGAAGGCACAATCCATATAAGTTGACAGAAGGACTCCCTTTGCCTTCATTAGATTGGATACATTCCCTTGTGTAAATAAGCGGTAACAACTTTTAATAATGATGGAATCAAAAAATACCAGACAGGAGTGGTAGAAGAAACTATCTGGAATATAGTTAAAATAAATTTGGTTCAGCAAATAAAGTACCAGGTAACTTTTTCTAGAACAGGGACTGAGTGCTTAATTTTTGGAGCCAGTATTGCTTTGTTCATTTGTTTGCTTTGTCTAACAGTTGACTTTCCATTAGCAGCCGCCTCCTATTTCATTGCAAAGGGTTTCTACAGTCTGATCAGTTTGTAAAATGTTCCCCAGCCCAGGACAAAGGTGGGATTTCACCTGCTGTATTGCTCTGAATTACATCATTATGACTCTGACAAACCAAACAGTGGTTCACGGAGAAAAGAAATTTCAAAAATGTTTCAATTTGTTCTTTGCTTATAGAAAGTTCAGAGGAATCTGAATTACTGCACCAGTCATGAACGTTAACTGACCGGTTGTGAACAGTTGTAGACTGATGGTGACACAATGCTCCATGGCAAACCCTGCTAGTTGAACATTTGAGAAAGACCAACTTAACGTTATAGAAAAGTCTGCCTCTACTTTTCTTTGTGCCTTAGCTGAAAGTACCTGAAAGTGGGGCTGTCCTGGAGGAGCAGGGAGGTTGACATGTTGCAGCCCTTCCCAAGCACCTCCTGGGGTTCATGGCTATCATGCTGTGTTTGCCTCCTGGGATGTTCAAATATGAGTGGCCCCAATCTATCATACATCTCAGATGAGCCCTGTGGGTCACCAGGAAAGCCTGAGATGGACACCTGCTCCCCTGCATGGAGCTTGTCCAGGGTGCTGGCATGGGCATGGTACTGTTCCCACACCATGAGCAGAAGCAGCTCTGCACTGCACACTCACACCCTTAGTTCCCAGACCATGAACCATGCAGCCAAAACACCACTGTGAGATGTGACATGAGTTGTCTAAGAACCTGAAGAAGAGACTGAGGCAGACCCAATCTTCCAATGCAGATACTGTTCACCTTAGCTGGAATAGTCTTCTTTCTCTTTGCTCAAAACCCATCTCATTCACCCCTTGCTGCCTACCTAGTACAGGAAGCACAAGGTGTCCTGGTCCACCAGCCCTAAATCCATCCCCACAGAGCACGATTCACACACACTGAGGAAAATAAATATCATCCTGTCACTTATGTGAACAAGCACTTTTAACCTGGCTGGGCAATGACTGCTTCCAGATCCAAGCTATTAAGTACAGGTCCTTCTGGTGCTGTCAGAGCTTGCTTATACCCCTGAAAGAGAACCTATACCCTTTTCCTGGTGTTCTAGATGTTACTGCAATTCTCATGTCTTTTTAGAAAGCTGCCTGATGATAGGCAGCTGCATCATAAATAGTCACTCTGTGGTGCAGGAGGCTCCTTCCTTCTGTTGAAAAACTGAGCGGCAATGCCACAAAGCAGCACAAAGTTGTCCCGTTAAAAAGAGCTCAGAAAGGGCAGGATGAACTAGACCAGCTCTGCAGCTTTCTATGTACTGGGGCAAATTCCACTTCTAACACAGGAGCACCAACTTAAAAATCCAGGCTGGATTAGCCTGGATTCAGATGCATTCAAGGGAACCCAAAGTAACTGCTTAGCAGATCTCTTTATTGCCTCTCAGCCTGACTTAGGAGACCAACATGTCTACCACCCCTTGAATGTTCTGTGCAAAGTCATGACCTGGAAAGGGTTGATGGCTTCCAAGGACTGTGTTTCAGTGTAAAGTTAGATCTCTATTTGTAGAGCTCACAGAACCTTTACCACATGATCGCAACCCTACAGGCAGCACCTGCAAGGTGTGACTTTACTCTTTCTAGCATTTATCCTGTCTGCTCCTAATGCAGAAGCCAGGGTTGTGATATTAAAGGCATGCTGATGCTCCACATATGAATGACAATGTATTGCCAGATACAGACTTGGGCAGTTTAGGATTACTTAACATATAGGTATGGTAAGAAAATAATTACTATGAAGTCATTTCATCAGAAGTTCAAAAAATTCCAAAAGAAAGGTGCCTGTGTGTCATGGTTTACAAATGGTACTCCACCCTTTAGTGCTCTTACTGAGACTCTCCAAACCACATGCTGCTTGCTCACTCTCCCCTTTCACACCTGCTGGAGAGGAGAATTGGAGGCATAGAAGGTGAAAATCACAGGTTGAGAGAACAATTTACGTGAAACAGCAATGAGATAAGAAAGTGAACAGTAACAGCAACAATATTAATAGCAAAATATACCAGACAGGCAAGTGATTCACACATGATTGCTTGGAAGCAGCAATCCCTACACTCCCTCTGCCAGGCTTGCTCAACCAGGAGGGACCCCTTCTCCCTGAAAGAGACTTCCTTCCCACCCCATCCCACCCCGTCCCTGGCAATGACAGAATAACCCCTGGGTCCTGGTCATGCCCCCTCCTGGCCACTGCAAAAATTAACCTGTCCTGGCCCGAACCAAGACACTGTCCAATACTATTTGGAATGTGCATGTGCCTCATGCAGCAAACAAATTTTTTTTTTTTTAAGTAGGATCCTGGTTATATCCCTTCAGATGGGAAGGAAAAGCTTTGGGAATAACCCCCCAGGTTCTAACCGGTGAGGTTCCTGTCTGCGGGAATGTTGGATTCTCCCCGCAGTTGGGAGTGAAAGGTGGAGAGGGAGGGAGGGACCTGCAGGAAGAGGAATGGGTGGTCTCAAATTTGGATAACAGTATTTTCCTGGAGAATGGGCTACACCTCTGCTACAGAGGTCTTGTTCAATCACTAATTGCAGAAATAGTTACTTATTGTATGTTCACCATTCTGTGCTCAGCATGAGAGGCTGGGACTGGATCTGTAAAATGCTGATTACTCAGCAGCTTCAGCTGATGCCAAAGTGAGCTGTGCTTTGATTCTGTAAAGCACTACAAAGCAGGGAATAACTTGAACAGTGAGGCCATGGGTATTCTCCCCCCAGGGCCAAGCTTGGCGTGCCGGTGGTCTGTGTGATCCCAGCCTCATTGTGCCGCAGTGCCGTCAGAATAAACACATTTGGATTTCCAGAGCACAGAGTGCTGCAGTGATGGACAACTCAGGAAAGCTGCTAATGCATAAATTGTCTACTTAGACCTTTGGAAAACATTTTCCTGTGGCATTTGTGAGACTTCAAACTAATCATCCACGTTGGAGGTTGTGCTATAGATGCCCTGGGCTATAGGTACACACATTCAACATACTGAAGATTTTTCTCTCTGAATGATATAGCTCCAAGAATAGCCCAAAGTCCTGTGAAAGTGACAAATCTCTCTGCTGATCTACAGAAATCAGCATTAGTCCCTGCCTAGAACTTGCTCCAGGTGGAGCCTTGGCCAGCAGCTGCTGCAAATGGGAAGAAACACCCTTCTCAGACACTTTCTTCCTGGCAGCACACATTTCTCATGAGCTGTTAGAACGAAACTCTCACAATAATGTTCCAACCTTACATTAACCACAATGGTGGTACGGCCTTGAACCAACTCTGAGAGCTTGGGCACTGCAGGCAGAACAATAAGCTGGGAGAATGTCTGTCACCTCTTTTGACACCATCCAGAGCATGTAAAGCAATTCCAGATTACGGATGGTAATCCTCTTCAACACCACCCCCTTTCACTCAGAGTACACAGGTAGGTGCTTTACCTTCATCAAGTGAAATCTGAAGCATGAGAAAGCCCCTTTTCAAATATAGAGGGTTTTCACTTGTTACACCTTTATATTCTGATTTGAGTATGTGCTTGGTGCAATGAAGAGAGAAAGGAATCCATGCCTGGGATTGTAGCTGGGTTATGCCTATGAAAGATTCAGAAGAAATTATGCCACAGATAGAAGAACCAGAGGGCTGCCCACATTTTTAAAACATAATTTTGTATTATTGCTTTAATTGACTGATAGGTAAAATCTGCCTCAGCATGGACTGTTACTAACTCGGGCAGTCCAGCGAGGTTTGGGGACAGGAGGAACATGCTGCGTGTCCATGCAAACACTCACCTCCACCACATACCCTGAGAAAGGAACCAGCAGGACCTGGGAGAAACTCAGAGTGAAGCTGCAAAGAACGGACAGAGCAAGAAGGTTGAAATGTTTCCCGTGTTCTCTTAAAATATATCATGAAGTATTTCACATTTTTACTTGATTTTGCAGATATTGGTACTCTTCTTGCTCACTACCAACATATTATTTTTATTTCTCTACTGATGAATCTGAGGATTTTTGGAATATGCTTCTGTCCTTCAGACATGTTTTTCAGACTGGAAAAGTAAACAGAGCTCTTCCCAACCTCAGCCAGCAGAAACGCTCTTCCCAGTCTCCAAAAATACCCACCATATTTCTCCAGTTCTTTCCTTTTTCCTTTATTTAAAATATAGCCTTAATAAACATCATAGATTCTATCAAAGTCACGGTGAGCACCTGGGCGAGAGCCCTGTTGTCATGGTACCTCCAGGGACTTGCCACAGACAGGCAGAGACACTTCTGTTGGGCAAAGCAGTGGCTGTTTTAGGAAAGGCATGTTTAAAAGATCAAAATGCCTGAAAGCATCTCTGCCTCACCATGTGAGATGCTTTTAACTAAGATCTGGGTTTGCATAAAGTGGATGCTACACACAGGAATAAACCCTACATGTTTGCAGCACAGGCCACCCAGGGAGACACAGTGCTCCTAGCAGAGCTTTGTGTTTGGAAGCAAAGTGTAGGAGTAGTTTGCTGTCGGCAGAATGTGTAATGGGAAAGCTAGGAACTCGGTTTTCACCTAGGAAGCCTGCAAAGTGCCTTATCAAGAGGGTTAGGTGTTTTTTTTCCCCCTCTGCAGTCCAAAGGCGGTTGCAGAGAGAGCTGTGTTGTATCTCTCTCTCCTATACCGGAGAGAGATAACCCCAACAGACATGTTCAGAGGCCTTGGGAAGGCGGGAGAGAAACAGAGAAGATAAAGAGGCCTTGGAGAGGGCAGGAACTTGCCTTTTCTCCTGGGGCCTGGTGCTTACACAGCACTGCCAGGTATTTATAAGTCTCTCGTGTTCTGGCCTTCTAAACAAACTTTAGAATTCTTTCCACTGTCTTGGCATTTCTGGGGATACCTGCATATCTTACTTTACAGGAATACCTGCATATCTTACTTTACACACAGGTAGGATGTCTTTTTAGCAATGGTTGAAATTTGATTTTAGTAAAGAAGTTTCAATTTTTCTTTTAATACGATCTCCAAAATATCAATTTCAGGGGAGGTTCTTGGTTCTTTTTTAAGAAAAAAAGTTCTATATTCAGGTGTAAAATACAATTTCAGGCTAAAATATACCAGTCAGCCCACCCTTTTCTGCAGGGAAGCCAATGTTGGAAGCTGAAACCATCAGCTGGACAAGCAAAGATGCTGGTACAGGTCCCCATCCTGCCTGCTTCCAACTGAGGTCACAGCCCAGACACTGCCAGGCCATTGTTCTGGTTGCCTCATGCCTTCATCTTTCTCCTTTAAAAAAAATTGGTTGTTTCTTGGTTGCATCCTTAGTGGGAACAAAAGAAAATGCTGCAATATTCTCAAACCCTGCTCTGCGGCTGAACAATCTTCCCATCAATCTTCTCTGGTTTACCGTCTTTTGAGATGAGATGGTTTCTATGTGGAGATATACAGGACACAAGAAAGCCAAGGAAAAGTGACACAGTCCAAGCAAAGCCTGAAGAAGCCTGTTGGAAAGGGCATAGCTGTGCACACAGTCACTTGCTCCATGTTCAACCAAGGAAAAAACTGCTCATCATCTCCTCTCACCTTCTCCATTGTCTCCTGCATCCTCTGCCTCCTCCCCCAAAGCTGAGCAGCTCCTGTTCAGAGCTCCCAACAGAAAGCCAGACTTTCTCAAGCTGCAGGACCAGAGCCTGCTACAGAAGAGGACAGCAGTCCACTAACTATGCTTGAAAGAATTTCACACTTTCCCAGAGAAAAGGTAAGAAACATGTATCAGTAAGGCAAAAACATTCTCCAGGAGTGCAATGCTGCTGGCAAAAACTGAAGAGGACTGAGAAGAAGTGGCTTCTTAGACACAGTGCAGGTTGCAGGGGGGATGAGCTCGCACAGCAACACAACAGGCATTTCCCTGGATTCCCCCTGACACAAGCAACTGTTGATTCTCTGAGATGTACACTTACAATTACTTTATGAAAAAGAATCAAAACATACTTTTAGAGGCAGGAAGACATATCACTGTCACTATGCAAAACAAATTACACTGAAAGAAAAAGTAAAATATAAACCCCCTAAATTTACACATCTCTGAGCTTGGAATAACTGCAAAGATCATCCACTGGCACTACTGGCTGCAAATTTGTCAACAGGGAAGTCTTTTAAGGACAAAACATTGCACCACTCTTCTTATGCCCACCTACTCTTATGTTTCAGGTTGAAGTTCTTCCCTGGTACAGGCCACAGGATGCCAAATACAGAAGGCTTGTGCACTTCCAACCCATCTGAAAGCACCACAAACCTGCTCCAAAGGTTATTACAGCTGCTTCTTCCAGATGATTAACACCCCTTTCGGTGCCTACAGATTTCCCAGCATACTCAAAGCTTTAGCCAACAAAATTCAAGTCTACTAGATATTCTACTATTATTTACAGAGCAAGTCTAGGGGCACTAAGTATAGATGTATTATCTAAACTGCCCGGACACCAGCTCAACTTTTTCCTTGCTGATATTTGGACTATGCCAACACATTTCCTCTGCTTTTGGAGGAAACATTGAAATTCAATTCGGGAGAAGAAAAATTACACCGGAACATACATACTAGATCAACAATGAGGATAGGGGATGCTTTGGGAAGAGTCTAGGAACAAAGGAAATACACAAATATGACCTTTCTAGGCTCCAGCTTTTTGCGACTCAAGGACTTCACAACCTCAGAGTTGCTGTTTCTGTATTTAAGAGAGCCTATTGATAGACCCAGTGTACTTTGAATTCCATTCTACCATGAAAAATGCTCACCTGAAGAAGCAGCTGAAGTGAGATGTGGGAGAGCAAGAAGCCTCGTGATGTCATGCAGTGTCCTTGAAGCTCTCATTTGCTGTCACTCAGTGTCCTCATGTTATGTGAACTGGACAAACAGCACTGAACATTTCTCAGACTAGATGTTTATCTCTGAACATCACAAGCCAATTTGGTAAGACAAGTCAAAAAGGAAAGTGTCTCTCACATTAAGAACGCTATATTAGGCATGTAAGAAACGGTAAAATTAGGAATTAATCATTAGTATGGGAAATGGCAATGCCATGAGTGATTATATTGTATTTATGGAGAATTAGTATGTCTGATCGTGTACAAAGTGGGACATCATGCTCCTCTGCTGCAGGTTTAGACCAAGTCAAAAAGGTATGTCTACAAAATGCTCATTAGGGAGAAAGTCCAGCCCCTAAAAGAGGCAAAACACAGTGAACACAAACCACACAAACCCCTTTGTGAGTTTTAAGCGCTCCAAAGGCTTTGCACTGGCACCCAGTTGTCTCCCCCCGGACGTTCCAGTGCTTAAAACTCAAGCAGTGCAGAAAATGCTTTTCAGCAGGTCATCACAGAGGGAGGTTTGCTGGAGGAATGAGCCTCAATACCGGCCCATGGAGGGAACCACAAAGGCAACCGGGCACCGAAAGACTTTGCATCATTTTTGATGATTGCCGGCCTTTGAGGAAACAGAAATGCCAAAGCCAGGAGGGCACCAGTAGCTGAGGAGTGGGATCCTGAGGCTCACTCTCTCTCAGGTGTAATCCACCCACTTTCCCTCCAAACCACCCACCTCTGGAAGAAATCCCTGCTCTCTTGAGTAGCTGCGATGGGAAGGAGTCACAAGTTACCTCCCCACAGCAGGAACAGAGAGGTGGAAAGAAGTAAAAAGGAAACAGCAAAACAGCCAAAGGAAGAAGAGCAGATCAGGAATACAAAAGGGAAGGAAAGGAGGAGAATCACACAGCAGGAAAAGCAGAAATTTTAAAAGAAAGGTTTAGAAAAGAGCAGGATATTTAAATCAAGAAGTAATTAAAACAATCAGTGCCAAAATGCCTGGAGACCAGCCCAGAAGCTTTGGCAGCAGGACGGCACACTGGCAGAATCTGCATCAGGAATAACTTCTTCACCAGGGCCCTTTTATTATTCAAAATACAGCAGTTTTGAAGCTGGATGAGTAGAAAATGTTTTAATGCTTTGTTAAAGGCCCCCGGAGATGTTCTATGCAGATACAAGCTCACAAATCCAATAGAAAAACTTCAAAGCCCCACATGAAGGGTGACACTAAGCATTAGTAACAGCAAGGGAAACATCCCACCACCCAAAATGCGGTTTTACCAGCTCATGACCCATGTCTACATGGACAGTGATGTAACACTATCATCCTCCACAACATTCAGAGAGATGTTTCCTTTTGTTATTTTTTGCTTTGTGAGAAAAATCTGTGAGCTGTGTGAAAACACAGCTCAAGTGTTTGTCTCATTTTGAGCCATCGAGGAGGTTCCCCCAGTTCCCCGGACTTTGCTGTTTCTCCATTTGAGCAAGAGAGAGCAAGGGGAGGAAAATGGTGCTGCAGACAGGGTACATCAAGCTAAGCAAGTCAAAACTTTCAGGTATGCACCTCTGAAACTTCACTGTTTAAGACAACTCTGCTGATCCTCGAGCATGGTGCACAGGAATGAAATAAAGTGGCAGCAGAGGAGAGGAGGGAGCTCTGCCACTACCCCAGCAAGTCCTCACTGACTTAAATCACCTTTGAGACTTTGGGCAAGGAGAAAATGAGATTAAAAGAGTTGCATCTGGAGGTCTCACAGAGTTGAGCTGATGAGGAATATTAATGTTCACACTTTTGTGTTGCCAGTAACGCAACATCTAAGAACCTGTAGACCTGTTCTCCTGGATATGCTTGCACACGGATAAGATGGGAAGCATCAGACTCTGCAGCTCCCCACCTAACGCCCTCCAGCCTGACTACGTGGGAAACTCTCATGCCTGCTGCTTCTTGAGCTTTTTCAGCCAGCCCTCACAAAGCCTTCAGTAAGACTCTGAGAATGGAGCCCATCCCATGGACTGCTTCTTATCCTCTTCCTGCTTTCAGAGACTGTCTCCTCCCTTCCTCAGGTGATAATTATGGCAATAGATATAACTCAGCACTTTGCCAATGCAATTCAACTACTGAAAGTAAGATATAGAAGCCATGCTTCACAGTCTACATTCTTCACTATCTTAGTGATCCAAAGCTGAGGGAGCTGGACTACAGGGAATTTTTAGTAGCTTAACAATTGGTTATATAGTATAGAGTTATTTTTTCCCCTATGTATTATAGCCCAAATTAATTATCAAGCCATGGAAAACAGATTAGCATCAAGAAGGAGCACAGATCATTTCTCTGCCCAGGCAGTTGTTGATGCTGCCATCAGTCGGTTCCCACCTGTCCCATCTCACATGGTGTGTTAACAATAATAGACCTCAAAGTTTCTGAGAGCCAAACTCTCAAATTGTACAGAGGCAATACAATGGTCCAGGCTTCATCGGGCACTGCCACCCCAGAGAGTTCCTCATTTCTGGTCCATGAGACAAAGCACTAAGAATAAGGCAGTGTGAATAATAAGAAAAGCAAAAGACTTATCAGAGGGGTCACTTCCTCCTCCAGTTGAAATCAAAACCTCAGGTCAGCTTTACAACACATGGATCATTAGGGCTGATCCAAAAGCTCACACCGATTGCTCTAGAATGTGTCCTACCTGCCTGTGAGCTCTTACAGCCTTCTTTGCCAGAAACACATTTTTTCCCTGACTTTTCTTGTCTGAGCTAGATGGACCTTTGGATTCCCCTTGCCATCTTGATAACATTGCCCACTTTCCTCTTTTTTTTTTTTTTCTTTTTCCTTTTGCATTTTCCTCTTACAGATTGATAGCAAATAACTCTTTCCTTGACTAAGACTGGGGAACATGCAGAAACAAGCAGAAACATGTTGATACTAGAAATTCATACAATTTTTAATAGAGAAAAAAATTTTGCTTCTTCCTTGGAGCAATTTTGCATGTATCTATACAAAAATGCTCAGCTGGTTTGTATGGCACTTGTTTGTTATACTGCATTTAAACTTCCAAATACATAGACCCTGGTGAGGCAATCTTGATTGTCCTAGAAAGAGATTAATATCATACCAGAAAAAATAAACACGTGGGCTCCTGACACTAGCTTCTACACTCAGGTTCACAAGGATGCAGTTCCTTAATGTTCCTTAATGTTCATGATCTGTTCTTCATTGTGCCCTAACCTCTCATCTCATCGTGTTTCTTAAAACGACACCAGTCCACCCCAAGGATACACAGGGTTGCAACTCAGGGTGGAACTTCCTGAACTTCTTCTCAGTCATCTCAGTCCCTGTTCCCATCAGTAGCTTCCTGAGGCAGGTATGTGCCTGTGTGGTAGTGAGGGTGTGAAAGAATGCATTTTGTCAAGGGCAAAACCCTCATTGCCTTTATATTCTTTCCCTCTCTTGTCCCTGAGGTTCAGGAAGTGGTGAAACAGTAAGGATAGGCCTTCATACAAAGTAAGACTGGGACTAGACCTTGGGTTTCTCTTTGAGAGAGATTAATAAAGTGAACCTTCATCTTTCAAAGGCTTAATGGCTTGAGTTCAGGCAAAATCTAATCAGCTTATTTGAAAGGATGAAAAGAGAAAGTGAAATTCTCTGAAACAGGATGGTTTCTGAGGCTGGGTAGCTGCAAATTTTTCTCAGTATTAATCACTCCTGTTCCTGCCGTGCTTGACTAAAAAAAAAAAAAAAAAGAAAAACCAGTAAATTGGGACAAATATTAAAACCATTTGTCACCACAAAGGCTACGTTACAGATAGACAAGACCCTTGGATGAAGGCAATAAGGGGTTTTGAAACAAACAAAATCCCCCTGCTATTCATTTATAAATTTATGACCTTA
Organism: Oxyruncus cristatus; assembly: GCA_013399855.1. Lineage (NCBI taxonomy): Eukaryota > Metazoa > Chordata > Aves > Passeriformes > Cotingidae > Oxyruncus > Oxyruncus cristatus. The sequence goes on from VXAY01002651.1 coordinate 90,210, forward strand.
ATTCAATAATCTTTCTCTGTAAAAAAATAGTGCAGTTTCTAAGCAGCACACAAATGGCTTTCTGAACTGTATGTGCAACGATTTTGCCAAATTTGCAGTGATACCAGGGCACTCACCTCATGCCAGGATCCCAGGGCAATTACTAGCAGGGAAGGTAGTTACAGCCTCAGGCAATGCTGTTGCTTTGTTTAAGATAAAACTATGGATGCATCGAAGTTAGGCAAGGAACAAGGGAAAACCTGTGCCCATCCATGTTGTCATTCGGGAGGCTTTCTCTACAGCACATGATCACAGTGTACTGGACTTGTATTTAGGATAACTGAGTTCTAATCTGTTAAGGGAGACAGTCTACAGTTTATACCAAAATTATTTGTTAAGCACCTGCAACGCCTTCATTTGGCACAAACTGTACAAAAGAACAACGAAACAGCTGTAGGTACGATAACACACCCTCTGGAAGTACTTGACAGACACTTTGGAAAAGCAGCACCAAACCCCTTCAGCTTCCATGGGACCTGGTGAATGCACAAGGGGCAGTCTGAAGCTTTCTCTGAGGAACACCAACCTGTACATCACACATGGATGTAGCACAGCTGCCTTCACCAGCCAGAAACTCTCGGCTGAACTTCACTCTGAATATCTACTGCTGCTGAATTTAATTACTCCAATCCAACACTTGGCATTATACTATTTGCTTCTCACTTGCCAAAACAGTGGCTCCCTCCCACTTTCCTACAATAAAACAATCCAAACTGTTGCTGCTGACGATAGAGCTAATATTTACAAATAATTACCAAAAATATTTTAAGTTTTGTGGATCCCTCAGTAAAAGATGACAATTACAGATAAATTTGCAACATAATATGTGAGTCACAATGTAGGAAAAAAATCTTCCTTTTAAATTTAGAAAGCAGCAAAAAATACCTGCAGGACAACGAAATGTAACAAGAAGCTCTTTTATTTCAGTGCTGGGTGCACATTTGAGTCACATGGACACAAAGAGCACACCGCCTGTTTAAAACCGGGCTTTTTGGACCCTCCCATTACATAAGCTGTTACATATTCATTTACTGCCAGTTGGTTACCTTAAAAGGTAACTTCTCTGCCCCAGAAGGGGGTGTTACCTTTCTTCGTTGGTTGCGACATACCTCCCCCTGGACTTGTACAGGAGGGTTTACGTCATACCCCCTGGACTTGTACAGGGGGGGTCCCTTTCTGTAGGCTGCCACGTGGCAGAGAGGGATACATTTTTATTTTTATTTTTTTGTTCCCTATTCCTGGCTGTGAAAGGTTCCCTGGTGTCAGGTCTGGACAGGACCCTTCACCTTACAGCCTCCGCGGTACGCCTAAAAAACTTTTTGAACATAAGACTTTATTCCCCTCTGTCCCATCACCAAGTTCATAATAAACCCAGATGATTTATTTCCCACCACCAAGTTCATTTACTTAGAATAAAACTAGATTATTTATTTCTCACAACAATAGACAAAATTCCTTGGAGAGCCGGTATCTACAGATATTTAAATCACTGTGTAAATCTGAAGTGGGTTTCTGTGGCTGCGTTTTGGTAGCAGGGGGGCCACAGGGGTGGTTCTCTTAGAAGCTTCCAGAAGCTTCCCCTTTCTGGTGGAGCCAATGCCAGCCGGCTCCAGGAGGTGCTTCCTGCCGCTGACCAAGGCCCAGCTCATCAGGAGTGACAGTAACGCCTCTGAGATAACATATTTAAGAACAGAAGAGGGTTGCACAAAAGAAATTCCAGGCAGGGAAGGGTGGAGTGAGAACATGGGAACAGCAATGCTGACCCCAAGGTCCGTGCAGAAGGAGGGGCAGGAGGTGCTCCAGGTGCTGGAGCTGAGGCCCTGCAGCCCGTGGTGCAGAGCAGGGTGGGGCAGCTGTGCCCCTGCAGCCCATGGGGGAGCATGGGGGTGCAGAGACCCCCCTGCAGCCCATGGAGGCTCCCATGCTGGAGCAGGGGGATGCAGGAAGGAGGCTGTGACCCCGTGGGAGGCCCAGGATGGAGCAGGGTCCTGCTGGAGACCTGCAGCCCGTGGAGAGGGAAGCCCAGGCTGGAGCAGGTTTTTCCCGGGTAGGACTCGTGGCCCCTGTGGGGGACCCACACCAGTACAGCTCATCTGTGAAGGACTGACCCCATGGAGGGGTTTGGGAAGAACTGCTCTCACACCAGAGAGGTCCATCAAGGACTGTCTCCCATGGGAAGGACCCCATGGGAGCAGGGGAAGGATCCAGCTCCTCTCCCTGAGCAGCAGCAGAAACAACTGACCATAATCTCCATTCCCCGTCCCCCTGCACTGCTGGGGGGAGGAGGGAGAACATGGGAAGAAAGGAGGCGTGGGGGAAAGGTGTTTCTGACTGTTTTATTTCTCACTCTTTTGCTCTGATCCTGTTAGTAATAAATTAAATTCTATCTCCACTTTGAGTTTGTTTTGCCCATGAAGGTAATTAGTCACTGACCTCTCCTAGCTCTTAACTCATGAATCCGTAGCTGGTTTTTTTTTCTCTCTCTCTCCCCCCTCTGTCCAGTTGCAGAGGGAGGGTGATAGAGCTGCTTTAGTGGGTACCTGGTATCTGGCCAGGGTCAACCCACTACAGTCACATAGACATTGCACATCGTAGTGGTTTGTTAACCAGGTTGTAACCAAGGAATCAAGGCCATGTTCCCAGTATTCCATACAATTTTTACGTAAGCAAGGGTATAAATAAGAAGGGAGAGGAGGCTCTCGGTCTCTTCTCTTCCAGTGGTCTGAACGCGCAGGTTCTCTGCTGTCGGTCCTACTCGTGTGGAGCAGTGAGGCCTAGTGAGGCCTTGTAGGCCTTGGGAGGCAGCGGGTGCCGGTGGTCATTCGGCGTGATTCTGTTATCTCAAGGAAAGTAGTAAGCTCTTCTTTTGCTAGTTATTCATTGTTTGCTCCTGGGTTTTTGATTGTGCATATCTGTTTTCCCCTTTTCCCTTTTTCCCTTTTCCCCTTTTCCTTTAGGGGAGGGGGGTGTGTTAGGGGTCCCTAATATTGTACATAGTATTCTAACTGTATATAACTATAATATATGTAAAAATACATATATTTTGATATCATTCGGTTGGTTTCGGGCTCTTAAGTTTCTATAGTTTTTTTTCCTTTGACCTGGGAGAAGAAGGGAGGGGGAAGTTTTCCCTGTGCGTTCGGACAGGTGGCGGGAAACCAACACACACATGCAGAACCTCTTTTAACATAGCTGATCTAATGATTTCTGCCTCATGTAAGAGAAAATGTATACACCAGAGTGATGCTGTATTCCTCTTCAAGCCTGCACAGGTGCCAAGGCTGATGTTGGGTGATTTATCATCACACACACTTGCTAAAACTCCTTCAGAAGGCAGTACCAGTGTATGCTGGCCACATTTCCCTTTTTCTTTGGGTTTTAGAAATGAAACATGACTTTTTGAACAGTACCTTTTGAACAGTACCTTTTGAAAAGTACCTGTGGAAAAACAGACATTTGAAGTCCAAGAGGCTTCAATTGAAAGTGAATTTGGATTCTCCCCTTTTCCATGAGGAAAAGGATATATCGAAACATGCTTTGTGTTTTACACCGAATACAATATTAGCTGTAATAAAAAATAAATTAGCTACAAAGTTTCATCATATTTTTTAAAGTTTCTGTATATTTTGGCACATTTTTTTGTGATCTGTATTAATAGTTCAAAAGGTCAAAACCCTGTCCTACTTCTGCCTGATACCCTTGCACAGAAACACATGTCCTATTTGGCTTTAAAGGAACCTGTGGAGGCTGTTCAAGAGGAAGCTCTTAAGCAAAGAACATTTCTACCCATAACCCAAGGCCCATATCACCTGTTGTTATACAAGCCTCTCCCTTGCTTCCAACTACTGTTGTTTCAATGCCCTGGAAAAATCAGATGTGTGGTGCTTCCTCACCCTCCTTGGGCACAAATGGTTTTCCATTGATTGAAATGGGAACATATACTTAAGCTGGCTGCTAAATACAGGCCCTGTGGTTCCTGTACAGCTGTAAATGATCATGATGGCATTTGTGATTTGGGCTGATCAATGGGCAGTGGTTACATTGCTTTTGGGGGCAGGTGTCTGAGCCCAGGAGAGCCGTGAGTAGGTGCTGGGGCAGTGTGGTGGGATGTGGGGAGGGAGCAGCAGGAGCACAGCCTCTGCAGTCAGCAGCTGCACTCCTGGGGCAAGAGAAAATCCCTTCCCAGCCCTCCACAGAGCCTGCACTTCCACTCCCTTAAGTAGGTTATGGGCACCAAGGGGAGCAGGAACTTGACATTAACCCATGTGTTAATCTGCTCTCTGCCCACCTGCAATACCAAAGTGTGCAACTTCAGAATAAAGGGGAAGGGACTCCCTGGAGAGAGCAGGGCTGGCAGCAAAGCCAGCCCCAAACTTTCCAGGTGGAATTAAACTCAACAAGACTGAAATTCTTAAATTCCTGGGCAATTAGTTTGTGGCTTCAAACTTTCAGACTGGACTCAGAGGATGCTGTAAGAGGCAGGGTAATATTTTTCCAATACTTGCTGAAATTTAAAAACTGAGGCTCAGGGAAAATAAGACATGTGCCAGATTGAGATGTTTGAATTGAGAATCCTACATACATTGCAGCTGGGAAGCAAGGAGATTTTGGGAGCTGAATTTACAAATCCACACGTCTATTTTATGAGGGTGTTAAGAGTCACTAATTAGAGTGCTGCAAAAATAAAGGTATCCAATTTATGTACAATGTTCACCCTGCATTGTCATGTGTCAGCAGGTTTAGCATTCAAGACTGTTCACCAATAAATCCCTTCTGTAATGTCATGTCAACAACAAACGACATTACAGGGAACATCAACAGGAACCAGTAACACAGGTGATTTTCCTTACGTTTGTGTGCAGTTTCATTTTGTAAAGATCTCCTTTCCTATTGCAGTCCAATAAACATCTCTAAGACAGAAGGAGAAGGCAGGTGAAAATTCAGCCCTGGTTTTGCAACTGAACTTATTTAGAGGAATTTAAAATCTCTACTCCAGTTTCTCTAAATTCTCTTGAATTCTGCAAATATCGTACTTATGCTTTAGGTTCTCTGCTTCAAAGCTACACAAGCCTGCAGAGACTCCAGGCATGTGCACTTGGCTGCATGCTCCAGAAGTGCATGTCCCAGAAATTCATATGCATGAAATGAAGAACCGAACAGCAGGGAAAAACATTTTGCTTCATTTTCTGTAATGTCTATAATGAAAACAGAAGTGGGAAAGAGACAATTTTGGCAGCTTCTCCAGCTTTATATGAACCATGGAACATAAATCAGTTTGAGACTCTCTTAATAGCACAAGAAACATTCAATTAACAAATGCATTGGTCTCTGGGAATCAGGCCTAGAAATGACCCTAATGTTAACTTTGTTAAAATTTAAGTTGTATTCTGCTGTCATATTGTGCTGCCCAACACAAACACTAGCACCTTCATCTCTGTGAGCTGCTCTCTCCCTTCTGCAAGTTCTTTCACACAACCTTTCACAGGAGTGAATGGGTTAAAATCCAAAATGTTATTTACTGAAAGATCAGATTCAAAATCAGGGAAATAAGAGGAAAATAGAAAATATACATTAATTTGCCCTTAGAAAATGTCACACAGTTTGAGGTAACTTCAACCTGCCTAAGGGTACCTTGCCCTGCATCATAGTGAGGACACATTCGAATATGCACACAGAATTTAAAAAACAAAGATTTAAGCAGTTACTGCTGAGTGCTGTTTACTCTGTACGATATTTTATGGTAAACACCACACAGACCCCTCAGGAAGGTGATGCTGATTTCCATGCACACGCAGCCCAGCCTGGCTCTGCAGGTTCCCAGCTTTCTCTGCCCAATCCTTCACCAGGCAAGGGACACACTCAAACATTCCCTTTGGTTGATGATCACAAATGTTCTTATTGGAGCCCTTTGACCACTGCCCACAACCATTACTGATCTCAAAATACCCCTGCAGCATGGTGCTCAGCAGCGTGGTCTCTGTGCTGTCTAACACTGCAAAGCAGCACTCAGAACATAAATAATGATGCCTTAGCTTTGGCCTCCCACTCTCCTGAATTCCACATGGTTGGGAGCTATCGCATAATGCTTACAAAATACAATAAAACTAAATCACAACAAGCAGGCAAGTGACAAGCAATTAACTTAGGCAAAACTCTACATCTCTAACAGCTATTGCACAAACAAGGAAAGGGAGCTGATGAGGATGCCCAAGGGCACCAATGCTCTGTGGCTTGGCAGGATCACATCCTGGCCCCATGGACTGGCAAATACATAGCAGCAGGTGCTGTGGAGATGCAGACCTGGCACTTGCACCAGGTGACAGGGAAAGCACAGGTGAAATTAGATCTCCCACAGCATTGTCCCCACCTCATCCTGCCTCCACAGTTTCATTTACTGGGAAATGAAGCTCTTTAAACAGAGTGCTCTACCTTCATGGCTAACAGGACAGAAATATACATATTAAGTAAAGACGCATGATTTGTGTGGGCTTCTACAGGGAAGCACCCCTTCAGAGAAACAGGGAGAGGACCCAAGGTGTGCTCCTTCGCTTCTTTTTATTCAGGAATTCAGTAGGATTTGAAACATTCTTGCAGCTGGGAAATATTACCAATATTCACATACCTCTTGCATTTACTTGTATTTGTTTAAATATTTTAAACTATTTTTACACACAGAATTCAGGCATATTAACTCAAAATACGGCCTTTGACCCTAAACTACACTGAGCATTTTAGAGCACTGGTCTCCGAGCAAGAGCGTGTCCCTCAGAAAGGCCACGTGCCTACTAAAGGGGAGAACCAAAGCTGTGCCTGTGTTTAGCAGCCCTGCCAGCGCCTTGAGCTTGGCCTCGGCTCCAGCACACCCCAGCAGCTTCTAACAACTGTCAGTCTGGTTTTGGTCCAGATGAAGGTGAAGAACTTTTATCACCTAATTCCCCACTGTCAAGAATTTCCAGGCAACAACTGGACACAGTTTTCTTAAAAACAAACAATGCAAAGAGCCATGACAAAATTCATTCCAAGTCAAAGCATTTTCAGTTTTCAAAACATCTCACAAACTCTGCAGGGGTAAAGAAAAGTTTCAGGTTTGAACCAAACTTTTAGTTTAACAACTATTGGCTTTGTAGTTTTCCCAAACCAGTAGTACACACCATGAGAAAGCCTTTACTGTAACAGATATGGCCCCACATTTACCCTACATAGCATTCACCTGGCCATGAGCTGGGCTGTGGTGACATCCTGAATGGCACATTACTGTGCTCTCTCCTGGGCACTGCTGAGCAGCCGCAGCAACCAGCGCCCGCGGAAAGTGCACACAGCGCATTCATCTTCTGCGCCACGTGAACTTTTGAACTGCAAGTACTTCACCTCCATCAATAGTACGGACAGAGGAAAGAGAAAAGGCAGCATCAGCTAAAAAAGAATGCACATGTAGTCATGTAAAGTGCTGTAGCTGAGAGCATTACCCTGAAAATGCCTGGTTAGAATAATCCCTTTTTTTGAGAGCAGTATTTTCCTGAAGGGCTGAGGTGAGCCACGTGCAGCCCAATGCTTGATGAGAGAGGTGATTAGAACAGATAGGGCAGCAGCTCAGCTGTAATGTCCTCAACTCTTGCCAAGTAGAGGATGCCAAATTGCTAACATAAATAGCCCCTTTTGATGTCTTAAAGCCCTGGACATGAAAGGCACTTTCCTGGAAGATCAGTCTCTGGTTGACCTTCTGTCCCAGCACAAAACCTGATCTGCATGCAGGTCTGATTGCTGCCTATACAAACAGGACAGGATCTTGTGGGACTAGATTTCCTTTGCAGAACTGCATACAAATGACCACCATGGCAGAATTTTCCTCGTGCCCTAATGCAGCTCTGTGTCTAGTTGTCAGCACAAGACTTCAAACCAGACCTTCTGTCAGGTCACATGTTAAAATATTTGTTAAAACAAATGCCATGTTACAGGGATTCAGATCCACACAAGGACATGCCTTCAGTTCCTGGGGTGACAGTATCACAGTTTGAGGTCATGTCTGACTCTCCCAGTGAAGCATGTAAACCAGTGTGCAATTCAATTACACTGGCTTATTAGGATTAGCAGACAGCAAACCTCTCTGCACAGATACAAAATTTTCCTGCTTCCCATTTTTAATTTTCAGGCACTGCTCCCTGTGTTCAGATGGCAACACACAAGTCCCTTGAACTATGTGGGCTGGGAATGTAAAGGGGTGCTGAGCCTCCTGAAAGGAGGTTGTAGCCAGATGGGGGTTGGTCTCTTCTCCCAGGCAACTATCAGTAAGACAAGAGGGCTCAGTCTGACGCTCTGCCAGGGGAGGTTTACATTAGATATTAGGAAGAAATTCGTTACAGAGAGGGTAATCAGCCATTGGAATGGGCTGCCCGGGGAGGTGGTGGATTCTCCATCCCTGGAGGTTTTTAAGATGAGACTGGATGTGGCACTTGGTGCCATAGTCCAGTAACTGCAGTGGTAGTGGATCAAGGGTTGGACTTGATGATCTCAGAGGTCCTTTCCAACCCGGCTGATTCTATGATTCCATGATTCTGTGATTCTATAGGGCTCACCTGCATGGCATGGAACAGTTTCCCAAAGGGAAATTGTCATTCCCGCAGATGGCTCCAACATTTTGCAGCTGGAGAGCTAACAGCATTATCTTTCCCAGGGCTTTGTGTACCCCACAGAGAACAAGCCTCAGCTCATGCAGTCTGATGTGCTAAATCAGGGGCCTCGCTTGAGGTTTCAGCTGATAATCAAAAAATCTATGGGACTGATGTGTAGCATCGCTCACTACAACAGAGCAACAGCAGCCTGGGAAAGTGTACCTGGCTGCAGATAGCAAAGTTAGAACTGTTGCCAAAACATTTGAACTGTGCTTCTGAAACGATGCTCTAACCAGGTAAATCTTGTGAACATGGCTTCTTTCATCTGTATTTTCTTGCATATAAATTTGACAGGCAGAAATATTTATTTTGTCAGAGCAATAAATGCCCCTGATGTTCAGCACTGATCTCTGGCAGGCTGTAATTCAGCTCCCCCCTCCAAGGTGACACTCTCCGGTTCCACTAAGAACTCCTCAGTAGAAGGACACCAGCGTCTCCCAGGTTTCCCAGAAACCTGCCGCCAGCAGCACAACATGTATACTGACAGCCATGTTCTCCATTAGCTGTCCTCAGCCACAATATAAAATGACCTGTGGCCATCTACAGAAATTTTGGGCACTTCCCAACCAGCCCACAGAATGAGCCTGGGGGAGAAGAGTTTTTGTGGAGCAAGAGAAAAGCAAACAGCGGTGTGTTTGTGAAAAGCTGTGCTTGTTGAATATGTCAAGAAAGTAATATTTGGATTGAGGAAAGCCAAACAGATATAGTAGAGCTCTGCCAGGAAAGGACAGCTCTGTTACCCTGTTCATGTCTTCCTTAAAATATCCTGGTACCACAGCCAGGCCAGCTTCCCTCCCAGCTGCCCAGCCTCCCTCAGCCTGCCTGCCAGGCACCAGTTCAGCCCCCCGGGCAACTCTGCTGCCTCACAGCTGCCTGCGGGCACACAGTCCTTCCCTGCCTCCCGCCAGCCACACGCTCTGCCTGTGAACTCCAGATCTTTTCTACTGTGCTTTTTTCAAACTGTTCAGGCCCTCCCTACCCCAAGCAGCACCGCAGAGATGAGGTAGAAACGAACTGACCACTATCTGTATTCTTTTCAGTGCAGACCAAAACATCACCTCGCAGTGACAGCCACAAACACAGATTGGAGACATCTGGGCACAACTGCCTTCAGTTTTGACTTATTTTGAAAACATGGATGCAGTTTACACTTCTAATAATTTTTGGTTTGTTAAGTACAGTCCATATTATAATGACAATTATTACCCTTCCCTCTGGCACCTCAGAATAAATAAAAGGGGAAAAATTAAATACCCTCCTTGGAACCATAAATATATTTTGGCTTCAAATGCTGAGATGCTACTATACAGCTCCTACCTTTCCCAGCTGGTACCCAGTCCCATGGGGTCCCCTTCTGCATGGGGTGCCTAGAGCACTCTGCACTTGCTGGAAAATGTCTCTCAGAGAAAAGCAGAAGCTTCTTACTTTACAAATAGCCATGATTATGGGCAGTGACAGGATGAAGAGACCCGGAACAGACACCCAAAATTTCTGCATCTCTGTGCCATGGCATTTTGTGGGTAATGATTTTGAACAAGAAACACAATACTTGACATAATCACCCAGCTCCATCGCCCACTGCAGTGAAGTACTTCAGCAGTCACCCTTATGCATTCACATCTAAAGACATGATGAAATCACATGCCAATAAAGGCTTTGGAAAATTTTGGTGAATAATCATAATTAATAATGATTTTGATTAATGAAACATTTCAGCTGAAAAAGAAAACCACTTACTATTTGAAAAATATTTAAATCTTCAGGGTTTTTAACAGACTATAACTAAATAACATGATAAACTTTTTGACTGTAGGTTTGTAAGTGGAGAAATAAAAGATTTTGATTTTCCCCTCTAAAATCAGAATGAGTTGCTATGGTTTACCTTGGTCTGCTTTTTTACAGATTTTTTTTCTTCAAAAAATTTACGACCCTTACTTACTCCTGTTTACATATTTGGTGACATTAAAAGTTGTAAAGCTAGGAATTGCTCAGAACTTCTGCACAATGTTGAGTTCCAACCTTTTTGCATCTACAGCATTAAACAATTTCAGTTGCAAAAAGTCCTAGTGCTTCCTAGTACCCATTCCACCCATCAAATATGAAGTAATGCACACTGGAAGAGCTGGTGATGAAAAGGCTAGAAGACTACCAAGGCTGGAATTTTGAAGTTGGAAAGTATTTTCTGATTTACCCTTTTAAATTATTGTGGAACAAAATGAAACTTCAAAGCACTGAAGCCCACTGGCACGCAGAGCTTAAATCTCTAATCACCTCTTTTCTTTGTGGTGGGTTTTCATGGCTCTGTATGGACATGCTGCATGCAGCAGAGGCACACAGTGCCCCTGCCTACAGGCAGGAAATCAGCATATACATATGCTAATGCAACATAGAACACTATGCAGTCTACCTTCCTCCGTCCATTTTACTTTATTCCAAACCTCCAAACTGGATCTGACTCCAGTATATCAGGCAGGACCTATATGCATCTGGGAAGCAAACAGAGACACACATAGCTTATTTTAATTTTGTCATTGCTATCCACTCTTAAAAACGGCTATTTGAGATCCCTCTGCCTCAGTGCCAGGAGTCAATTGAAAACAAAGGAAGGAATTTAGATCTAGCAACTGCATGGGAGCTAAAGAAATTTTGGCTGAAAGATGGGGAATGGAAGCAGTCATGAGTCCCTAAGTCCTGCTCACCTCTAACCCCACACTCAGGTGAGCTCTTGTTGGGAGGACACAGGAAAGCTGGGGCAAACAACTCCCTCACCTCTGTGCCACCCATCACAGGTGTGTCAGCCACACAGCCGGGAAAACAGGTGAGCACTAATCTTCACTGTCTTAAAGAAATACCCAGGGCACAGGGCTGTACAATCTGAGTCTCTTTAGGGCACACACATTTGTTCACAACAGAGGCAGGATTTCAAGTTTCTTTGAGGAGCAGATGCAAGAGAAGGGCAACTTCAAAGCTTTTCTTTTGCAACTGCGTGTACTGGGCAAAGTGAATCACAGGGCAGCACCCTGCCCAAATCTATCATCTCTGTTCCATGGCTAAGGCTGAAAAGGGCTCATTCCTCAAAACACCGCTGAACCATTTTTTCACCTTTTGAGCAGAGAAGCAGGTTATTCTAGTAGAGGGAAGTGAAAGGGCATAGCCATGACCCAACAACCATAGGACCTCAGGGCAATCTGATGTTCTTATGAAGACTGCCAAGTCAAGCAGAGTTGGTTTCCTAGTAAGTAAAACAGTTCAAAATACTGCTGGTCTGGCAAAAAATCTGGTAATTTTGGACAATAAGCCATTTCAAAACAAAGCCTAGAAACTGCTCACTATAAAAATGGTACAACTGACATTTTAAGCCAAATTCTTGCTCTAGCAAAATTAAACTGCGCCAGACTCCTCTTGCTGCTTTAGGTTTGGGTGGTTTTGGATCAAAACATGGTTACTCACATTTAACAGAGTCAGATTATCAGCTGAAAGTGGTGCTGCTTGCTGCTGATCTTGGGGTCAGAGCTGCAGCCTGTAGCTCCAAGCCCAACAAGATGCAGGTATTGAAAAACAGTCAAGTTATTTTTCACTTTCACTGGGGGAGGGGGGGGTGGACTTAGAGAACAGAAAGAACAAGCAAAAGAACAAATAAAAGAACCCAGAGGTACAGAGAGCAGTCAAAACAAGAAATTCCCCCTGCTTTAGCAATCTGCTAAACAGAACGTTTCCATGACGAATACAGAAATAGCTGATTCTAGCCACAAATTTGGTCATGACTGGATGCAGATTGTAAAAACACAAAAAAATCTCTATTTCTGCATCTAGTTGAAATCAGAGATGCATTTCTGTGTGTATTATCTGCTGTGCTGGCCTTCTGTCTTTTAGTTCTCTGGGTTTTTATGGGTTTTTTTTCCTCCTCATTTGTTGCTTTATTGCTTATGTTTGCAGGAGGATACACCAGCAGCTTGAAATTCTCAAGTCTATCTCAATCATCTGTCTAAGCACTAACTTATAATGTACTAAAGAGAGGAGCAAGCACACCTCAGCTTTGTTGGCATTTGCTTCATATTAAGCTCTGAATGTCTCTTCCTGTTCCTAATAACCCAAATCCTTGTATCTTTAGGGTTTTAAAGTGACAATAATCCCAGAGACAGAGGGTGGATAAGGTTGGAAGGGACCTCCAGTTCCCTCCTTAAGGCAGGGTTAACTACAGCAAGTTGCTCATGACTGTATCCAGCTGGGTTTTGAGTATGTCCAAGCTTGAAGACTCCACAGGCCCTCTGGGGGGTCTATTCCAGTGTTCAGTCACCTTCACAGTAACTTCTTTTTCTTATATTAAAGTGGAATTTCTTATATTTCAGTCCATGCCTGTTGCCCCTTCACCTGTCCCTGGGCACCACAGAGAAGAGCCTGGCTCCATCACCTCTCCTCCCCACATCAGGCATTTATACACCCCAATTAAGACCTCCCTGAGCCTCCTCTGCTACAGGGTGAACAATCACAGCTCTCTCAGTCTCTCCCTGTATGTCAGATGCTCCAATTGACTAATATTCCTCATGACTCCTCAGTGTACTAAGGCCAGTAAGTCTTCACCTCCCCCATAGAGGGGAGCCCAGCACCAGACACAGCACTGCGGATGTCTCACCGGTGCTGTGCAGAGGAGGAGCATCACTTCCCTTGATCTGCTGAAGATGCTCTGCCAAGAACAGCCCAGGAGGCCACCAGCCACCTCTGCTGCTGGCTCACTGTCAGCTTGTCCCCAGGACCCCAGGGAGGCTCCATCAGCATTCCAGGAATGCTGGACTGAGATATTATCTTTTAGCAGGCCAACTAAGAATGCTGGAAAAGGCAGACAAGCATCCCAATAATGAATGAAGTTAAAACACCATCAGTCAAGGAGATCACAGGAAACGATTTCTAATGAAATGTACAAATAATTGGTGGACCTGCCCCAAGCCACTCCCAAAGTAATCAGCACAAATCTCACAGACCATCCGGGGACACTACAGCAAAAAGGGAAAGCTTCTGCAGCTTTACTGATAGGATTGCAAGTCTAAAAAGCAGAAATCTTTATCCATCAGGACAGGGTGCCTAAGTCCCAACCCACCAGGACAACATGCAATTATATTGGATTAAGTTTCCACATTTGAGCCAAGCAAATGGTCTCCTCCTCTACAGACCCACAACACTGTCCTCTCTCAGAGACAAGGGCTCATGCTTGATGGACCACTGCTTTCCACTTTAAGACAATTTCTGTGTCATTCCTGCCTTATTGATTCAGGCTCCCCATTTTCACTAGACTGAGGAATTAGATTTTGTACTCTTGAACAGTGCTACGCTATGACCTCTCCAGCATTGCTGCTCACAGCTCAAACAACCAAACCAGCCTCTAGTCCCACTGTCAGCACTCTGGACACACCCACAAGCAGGAGGGAACAGCATAGGCGGAGGAGCAGCCAGTTGAGCCCCCTCTGCCCTGACCCACCACGTGCTTACTGGTATTAACTAATCTCTGGAAATTCCTCACTTTAGACGTGACCTGTTTATTTTACCTATTCTTGAAACAATGCCTGTTTTTTGTTTTTACTTTATTACACGAGAGATACAGAGCTTCAGGTAGAAGTGTGAGCTACTTAGCTATAAAGGCTGTAGAGATTATCTTCAAGCTACTCAGAAAAGCGCATATTTATCAGGACAAGAGAGCATTTGCAGAGGTGTGGATACAACTGTTAAAACTATTTCTCCAAGCCCTTGTTTTACCAGCAGTATTTAACTCCTACATAAGGTCCTGAAATAGTCAAATAAACACAAAGATAAAAATAATAAATAATAAATAATAGTATTTGATAATCTAATAATAAATTAAAAACTTTACTCAATCAAAGACAGACATAGCAATATCCAATAGAGCAGTAACACCCAGGCATCACCAACCAGCTGCCCTCTGGCAGAGAAGCCCCAACAGCTGTGCAGCCAGCAGTGGGACAAGTGATCCTTCCCCTCTGCTCAGCACTCGGGCAAACACATCCAGAGTGCTGGGGCCAATTTGGGGCTCACCAGAGCAAGGCAAACATGGTCCAGCAGAGGCCACCAGGATGGCTGAGGGCTGGAAGAGATGCTAAGAGAACATGTGGACAATACTAAGGACTCCATCACGTAATGGTGATTGACTTCTACCAACTATTTAGCTCACAGACAAATAACAATTTCAGATTGTATTCAAGCCCAGCACACATTCGTGTTTTGTTGCTGGCAAGGTGAAGTTATAACAGTCAGTGTAAAACACACCAGCAAACCTGCCTCTGCCCACTCCTGTTTGGAGACTGGAGGCATCATTTGGGCATCAATCTAGAGAAACATCTGCAACTGGCTGAAGACAGCCCAACCCAGCAGCGTTGTTCTGTAATGCTCTTTTTCTGTACTGGCTTTGAAAATAGCCAAGAAAATCAAAGGAATTTCCTCCAAATTGCTTTTTCGAATTGGGTGCTCTACTCACCAGCAACACCATGTGGATAACACATCAGAGCCAAGAGGAGATAACTCTGGAAACACAAGTATTGATAAATATAGCTGAATAACCGCTGCCAGCAGTCATCAGCAAGATTGAATTCCATTGTAATGTGTGACCAGATGCTGGATTTTTACTGCTCGTGACCTCCAACAAAAAGCAGTGGCTTGCATCTGCTAGATAAATGAGCCAATCACAAGACAACAAAGTACAGAGAAAAGTTATGTTCAACCACAAATTATCTAGGTTTAGTGGAATCAGCTTCAGCTCTCAGGTTTCTTTCAGGTGGACAAGACTCCCCGTGGTGACACATGCCATTATGCCCAGTACATCCTGCTCAGTCTTGTGTACTTCAGTGCCTAAACACGAGTCTCCCAGCTTGAGATGTAACTCAGTGCTTAGACAGCAAAACAGCTATGCCTGCATTATAAGTAATACCATACATGTCCCAGACAACTGTACTATCATGGATGCATTATAATAACACAGGAAGGTGAACTGTAAACCATGTACACAAACCCTAACGTAAAACATTACCCTACTGTTACCAGGAATGCAAAATTTTACACTTGCTCATGAACTTATCAGAATCAAATCCCTTGCAGAGCTTGTGCCCATTTCTCTTTTAATGATTACTTGGTGTTTGATATTTCCTAAGACAGTTTTTAATTTAAATTGCAACACATACCAATTGCAGTTCAAAAGTATATATAACTGAGCTACAGATCCAGTGGAAATGGAGACCTACCCTAGGAATACTGAGAGGCTGTTAAATGCAGAGGTTCTGTCAGGGGATATTTACAAATAGCAGAAAGACTTGCTGAAGTTACAGAGTCTTTCCTTTTGTTTTCCAAACAATACTCATTCTGTACAATATGGATATGCCCCTGACAGTGCTTTCAACTTTCTGCTCAGCAACACCCTAGAATTTTTGAATTAACCCTGAAGAAAATTGAGCAAAGCTCAAGCAAATACTACAAAAAGCAGACCTCCTGAAAAATCAGTATTTACAGATAATATTTACAGATTTAAGGATTAAAATCCCTGAGCTTGCTGCTTACTTTCTCATTTTTTATGAGCTTTTGCTCCTCTCCTTCTTTACAAAAACATCTTAATTTTTTTCCCCTCTTGCTAATCTTTATAAAACACACATCATTAGTACTGCACACTTGGTGTTGGATTAGTGAATATGCAACACTGACTCTTAACGATACTTCCTGAGACAGAAACCCCAAGGCATTGGGAAGAATTTGCTGTGTATCTACATTTTAGTCCCTCTTCAAAGGGTTTATAAAGCATGGGATTCGGAAATAAACAGGTCTCTTCTGCAAGTGCTCTGCATATGGGGCCACTGAGTTTCTCCTCCTTATACATGCCTGCATGAAGGATTACAGTATTTCAGATGCTTTTCAACCCCCAAGCCCCTCCACAGCAATTTTCTCATGCCCACACGTTTTTTCCACCACCTTGCATCCCACTCTCCTCTGCAAATTACACCTCAGAAAAACACTGCCAGGTTCCTTGCAAGTGGCACATGTTCATTTTCTCCTCCCTTCCTAATACAAATTTCTCCCACAGCAAATATACGAAAGGGATAGGAAAAGCTTAATAGGAGGTCTTACCTTTTGATGGTCTTCTTATTTATACGAAAGGAATAGGAAAAGCATAATAGGAGGTCTTACCTTTTGATGGTCTTCTTTGTTTCGTTTGTAGAGAAGAGAACGTACCCATTACAGCACCCATTGCAAGAGCTACTCGAGAGTTTTTGAGGAAGATTTATTTTGGCTGGGATTTTTTTTTTTTTTAAGTTATTCTTACCCCACCCCTCCACTGACAGTGAATAAAATCTATGTGAAATGCCCCCAAGAACAAAACAAAACGGAGGAATTCAAGAGAAGAAAGAAAAAAAAGGAAGGAGGAGGGAAAAAGCAAAGCACTGCAGCTCAGTGTTCAGCAAGCGTTAAGCTTTGAGATTTTTTTTAAATCAACACACATGCATTGACTCACAGCCGGCTGCACTGTTATTATTCAAAACAGCTCCCCATCAAAATTTAAATGCTAGGTAGATTCCCTCAGACCAGAGCTGGCAGCAGATGCATCAAAATATTTACTGGAGCACAGCCACATAAACACACAGGCTAATTCTTCCTCCTGTTCCCTTATGGCTCCAACCAGCAGCCTGTAGGTCTAGCGAGAGAGCATCAGTGCAGCTCTTCCAATGAATACTAAACTGGAGTCCTGTAGACATGCTGAGGGTCTCGGAGGGGAAGCCAGGGCTTTGGGCTGGGTACCAACTCTGAATGAATGGAAATTTGAGTAGGAAGCGATAGTGAGCAAGGCATCAAAGCCCCAGCTGTGCAGGCTGCGTGCTCCTGCTAATTAAGAGTCTGACAGAAAGGTGGGAAGCAGCAATTTCCAACAGTCTTCTCAAGCAGAGAAGTCAGAGGAAAATTACTAAGTGCAATGGGGGAAAACAGAAAATTTCACCACAATCCTTTTCTTTCACATCCTCTCTCACACACCAGAAGTACATACAAGACAGTTAATAACTTATTTTTCTGCCAAGTATGTATGTGCACACACCTTTAAAGGAGATTAAAACAATAAACTGTTGAAATAAAACTCTGCAAACATCCAGTGGCTAGGAGAAAGTAGAACAGTTCTCAGCATTTTTTGTAGTTCTGTCATGTTTCAGAAAATCAGCTACACATCTGGTTATGTTTCCTCAGAAGGTGAAATAACAAGTGCTCAGGTACAGAAGGAGTTAAATATACTGAGATAGGCTTCAGAACCCAAATTAATTTTCTACTTGCATACGGTCACTGAGATTAAGCCAGCATCTGTGCAAATACTGTATTTTTCAGAAGAAATTAATTCCTATACCGGAGACAATACCATCTTGTCTCAACAAGTTTCCCCAGCTTTCCTCTAACTTTGCAGTAAAGATTCCCTCAAACACAGATCCCAGCTCCCCCAGGATCAGGAGCTGCCCAACAGTGGTGTCCCTGGAGGTACAGCCCTGCCTTACCTGCTTCTCACACACTGCAGCACTGCTGTCTTTGTGTGCACAGGTGTATTTGCATCCCCTGTGTATACTAGCAAAGAGCTTCCCATTAGTTCCTGGTTCCAAAAGCCATTACACAAAATAATTTATTTTTTCTTCTTTTACAATTGAAAGGACATTCATTGAGCTTTTTGTGAGGAATGCCTGGGTGAAGGTATTGTTTTAAACACCAAAATCCTGAACTGAAACATATCAGTTTGCAGGTAGGTGCAAACTTCCTGAGACTTTGTAATTGTGGAGGGAGCCTGTCCTGGCTTGTGCAACATTCCCCGCCTTCTACCTGCCCTCGTTCTTCCCCCCGCACTGGCCATAGCTGTGTGCCCACTGCCCCTGGGGTAACAGGCTTCTCCAGCCACCCAGATCCAGACGGGGGTCCCTCAGACTACACTGATCTCCACCAAGCACTGAAAAGCTGTACAAGGTTCTTAAGCTCTTTTTAAATTTAAATATTTATATTTATTTTATTAATATTTTATTTGCTTTTACACATTAAAACATTAGATAGGCTACAGTGGGCACGTGGAAAAGCACTGCTCTTGGCACCTGTGCAGACATCAAAGGCTGGAGAGTGACCAGAGGCCACGGCAAATGTCTCCAAGATGTCAAAAATGGAATCTTCAATCTAAGCAAACTGTCACTAGCAGAAGTCAAGCACTGCCAAGGTTGCCACTCAACCATGTGTCCCATCTACATCTTTTACATATTTCAGGAATGGTGACTGTCTCACTGCCTTGGACAGCCTGTGCCAGTGCTTGACCACCCTTTTGGTGAAGGAATTTTTCCTAATATCCAAACTAAACCTCCCCTTGAGGCCAATTCCTCTTGTCCTGTCACTTGTTACTTGGCAGAAGAGACAAACCCCCACCTGACTCTAACCTCCTTATATCAAAAAGCACCTTGAAAGTAGCTGGCTTCAGGATTCCTCCTGACATTGGTAGGATCCCAGCTATGCAGAAAGAGCTTGGCCTGGGAGATAAGGCTGCGCATATGGTGAGATACCCGAGAAAGAAGTAATTTGGGAAGACAAAATTGCACCCCCGATGCTGCACTGTTGTTTACTTGAAACAGAATGGCATATGAAAGCAGAGGGCAAATGTAACTATTCAGTTTTCTTTGAAACTTGAAAGGAAGATCTGTCTTGGCTGGAAACCAGTATTGACAGATCCATATGAAATCATAGGGATACGTGGTTGCAAACATTTTTATTTGTATGGCTCAAATATACAAGAATGACGAAAAGAGGGACCATGTCCATGCCTGGGCAGATGAACAGAGATTCCCAAATCCCCAGTTCAAAAATCAGATGCTTCCTCTCACAGTTGAAAACCAAGACCTCAGAGGAACAGAAGCACCATAAGCACTAAAGAATTAGGGTATTTGCCACAGCAGGCAGGAATTCTCTTTCCCTAGTGATCATCCAAATTTATCAACCTATGAGAGAAAACTTTGGTGGTCATCCTCTATCTGAGGAGCTGAATATTTTTCACAGTATGTCCTTTAGAGGCAAGAAGCTGCCTGAGCACTGACTGTGGTGTTGAAATGCACAGTTTCAGCTGTGTGGGTACATATGCCAGCATCCTGGATAAGAGCTGCTATCAGAGGACCAAAAGTACCTCAGGAAAAGGAGACACTACATTGTGCCGAACCTGACTGCAGCCCCCAGAAGGTATTTGCAGCAGCACTCCAGAGCCCAGCCACCCCTCACGTCCCAGTGCAGGGAGAAACTTGGGCACCACATTGTGGGACTCTCTCATGGCATGATTCACCACAGTACTCAAGTGCTTGCTTGCATAGCTGACGGTATGTACCACTTCATGATGCTGGTGCTATGCCTAAACCCATCCCCTTTCCCACAAAAATTCATGCAACGAGTAGGTGACTTGTGTGACCATCCCAGCAGTCACTGCTAAGGAGGGGAGAGTCCCCCATAAGAAGGGGTCACAAGTGTCACTCAGATGATGGGCAGACACGTGCTAGGCATGCACAGATACAGCAAAGGGTCCAGCAGGGGATGCCTCTGTCCCAGCGGAAGCCTGGGTACACCCTGTCCTGAGCTAGGTTAGCAGGGCAGATATGTCCCCACTGGTCACCATTAATCCATCATTATTGTCTGCCAACCATTAAATCCTGTTCCATCCTTTTATAACTGCTGTATACCGTATAAACTCTATCTACTGACTAGTAGAACCATGACCTAATACTATTCACTGATCCTCTTCATGATTTCTTTCTGCCTCATAACTCTATACTATTGCTTTTAATAAGCATTGAAACACCAGAGCAAAGCAGTAAGACACTGACAGTGATTCTGGATGTAGTCAGAAGGCTTGGTCAGAAAAAGAAATCCATTATTTTTAATAAATGCAAATGTAGCATCTTCAGTTAGGCAGTCATATCACCAGCTAGCTGATATCAGTATGGGATGGAAATCTCCCAGGAGCAAAGTCAGAGGGATTGATATGGCTCTGCACCCTGACACAAGATCAGGTCTGCTTCCAACTAAACACAGCTCCTGGTGCGAATCAGAGCCAGACCACACCTGCATTGTTTCTGCCCTGAACTACATATTTCTGGCATTTTTGTGGGCATATCCAGTAAAGTAAAGGGGGAGGTTGGTTTTTTTCACCATGCAGAAATCTGGACCATTGTCAGGAAAACACCACCTCCCTAAGCACTGATACCTTAGGGACACGCTGGGTTATCAGCCATCCTCTCCTGCAAGGCACAGGTGGGAAACGTCCACCTGCAGGACTAGCAAGGGAATGCCTCGGATATACCCAGATTTTAAAACTTTGGACATTAGTGAAATTCATTCATTTTGTCTCTCAAAGTACAGCAATGAGCACTCACATAGCAGAAACACAAGTAAAACTTGAAAACTGCTTGTCTATAGCAAGCCCTTGTCATTCACTCTGTATCTATCACTTTTGAGTGCTTCCAGGTAGGTTCTGTTTTAGAAAGCCTAAACAGAGCTTGATATATAACTTCCCTTCTCAGTATTTTAGGAAAGAGACCATGGCCAGAGTTTCTATATGCTTTAAACTGTAATACTTTCCTTTTTCATATTCCAGTAACTAACACTTGTTTCGGGGAAGCATTTTACATTTACCCAAGGAGTGCTTCACTTTAAGGCAGAGGTAGAGCTGACTTTCTGCTTACCTGAGCAGGTACTCTGTAGAGCAGTTTCTCTATAGGCTGGATGTAAACAGAATCCTTCCAGCAAGCAACTGAGAGCATACAAGTAGCAGACTGGGAGCTGGGATGATGCCACTAGAGCACTGACACAGAAATGCAAGGACTGCTCCTCTTAGCTGTGTTCACATGACTGCAGACTGGTCAAACATCTGCAGTGGGGACCCACTGGCACTGGCCCAATTACTGCCCAGTGCTCTGGCACAAAACCACTTATGCCCATGGTGACAAGCAGTACAGACACAGTACAGTTCTGTGATACTCTGGGCATGGATTCCTCCAAGAGGAATGGCAGCCATGGGGAGCAGGAGAAATGCATTTTGCATTTATTGCACAGGCACCTACACAAAGCCCCCTCACAGAAGTTGCCCGTTCACCAGGAGAGCTGCCCACAGGCGCTTGTACTCTCTTCCAGCTCCCTGATTTAAAAAGCAGTTCATGAGATATTGAGACTTGGCTATCTGATAAAAAAAAAAAATCAAAAACAAGAAGGAAAATAATCCTTTTCTAAGTGAATTAAATGAGAGTTTCTGTTGCTTAGCAAATTTTTAACTAGTTGCTGTCCTCAGCTGCCTGTGCCAGAACACCCTCTGCTCAGTGCTCTGTCTGACCCTAAGCCAAAGGCTCTGTAGAAGATCTGGCAGGAGCCTTCCTGAGCCACTACCAACCTGATTTCTGGAGTCATTGCTTGCTTGAATGAGGACTTACAGACAGCACATCCACCTCAACATACCAGAGGATTCCAGACATTCCCCCAGTGCCAAAGGACTCATCCTTCAGGTCTTCTCAGTGCTGAGGCTCCAGGCATTAGCACTTCACACAGTCACAGACCAACTAAGGACGACCAAGGTGCAAAACCATAGTAGGAAATTAACAAAAATAGCTCCAGCTGGACACTGAAGAGAAGAGGAAGAACATCACTACTACATGCACACAGCTTGGGATGCTGGCGAGGCTCCATAGTGCAGCATCCCCAGCACTGACCCCGCAGGACTCCAAGAAGCAGGAGAGAGGTGAGCACATCATTTCTCTCGCAGTAGTAGTCATCCTTTTCCTTTACTCCTCTGCTATTACTAAAAATAACTCTTTGATTAGAGTGCTCAGATTTCAACTACGCTAACCAATACATTTAAGGGGTGTTTCATTACGCAAATATGTATCACTAACTTACTGAAATTGGCCCAGTTCAAAGCAGGAAGCCTGACAGCTAAGTCCATCTGCTGAGCAAATATGAAGCGCCACTGCAAAGACCTACAGGGATAAATGGAAGCAGCGTGGGACAACCTGCTCTGCCCCTGGAAACGAGCTTGATCACAGAGACACCAAGATGAGGCTTGTCTATACCTGTAAAAAGTGTTTGGGAATCTTTGTGGGCCATCGTTTACCTTTTTATCAATGCAAGGACTTAAAAGGTGTCCCTACTCTAGGTTTTCACAAAGTCAGAATTCACCACATATGTATTGTTTTTTCAGCACCTATTTTTTTGAAGTATTTCTTCCATAAAAGCAACAATACACAAGAGCATAGTTTCATCCTCTTTTTCTCCTCTTGTGAGCCATTATAATAAATGAGGATGTTTTCAGAGGCATCTTTTGCTCTTGTAAGGACAACATAGAAGAACAAAAACTATTAAAATATTCATTACTGCACCTTTGCAGGCCCAAAGCAAATTCCCATGCTAGCTAGCTTTGTCAGACCTCAAAGGCTAGAGGTCCTCCCTTCCATTTTGGTGGAAATATATTTTTCATTAAATGAAAGATGGTGAATAAAAATGCTGAGAATTTAGATGGAGTAGATGAGACTTTAAGCTTTGGGATCATCTAGATTTTCATGTAAATAAGGCAGTGACAATATTAAAGTGTTGGAAAGCCACTTGCCTTCCAGTCTATAGCAAACACAGCTATGCAAAGACTAACAAAGTAAATGCAATAGTCACTTCATGCCACCAAAAGGGGAACAAAAAGCCAGGTGTTGATGTCTGAGCAATAAGGGGTTCTCCTCCTCTTTAATATCCCAAGGAAGAGAGTGAAGAACAAAGCTGGAATTCTGCGCCCTTTTGTTCAGAGAAAGCAGCCAAGCATCCATCTCCTGAATTCAGGATCAGATGTCCTTGCTCAGCTCTTGCCCTTCTTCTTGCAAATACCAACAGTCCCCACTGCAGCCGCACATGGGTATGCACGGACATATACATTTGTGTGCTTAAAGGAAATTAAATGAAAAAAGAACAAGGGACTGTTCAACCTATGTGAGGCAGCATAGTCGAAACTGAACATAAAACTACATTATTGTCTGCTGGTTCTTCTTTGTTACAGTAATAAAACTGGGCAGATCTCCACAGAGCAGACCTAACATTTGCCCTAAGGATGTCACACTCAAAAATGGATACCTGAGAGCTCAGGAAGGGAATACTTTATATTTCTAGTAACACCTTCAACAAAACACAAGGAAGATACTGATTTCTATCTTCAGTTGGAGTATTTCTTCTGTAAACTGGGGGAGACGGTTTCCAAATGAAAACTTGAAAGAATAGGGGAGACACAAGCACTCGCCTGAAGAGTAGCAAGGAGAGATGCTGATGGCAGGAGATGGGGGGATGCTGCAGGACCAGTGGGCACAGTTGTCCTGGCACACCACTGCCAGTGGGAGGGAGCAAACGCAGACAGATGGGCAACAGGACACCACGATGAACCCTGTAAAGGTGACAACAAGAAACAGCCAGGAAGAAGGCTAGAGAGGAGATTATCAGAAAAGACTGCCAGCATTGGTGTGACAAAATAAAAAAGAGGTGGTGAACAACAGTGATGTGAACCACTCTGGAGAAGGGCCAGAGCTAAACAGAGGCCAGGAAGCAGGAAATAGGAAATGGCTGTGCTGCCCTCCAAAACACAAGGCTTTGGCAAGGAAGTTCACAGAATCAGAGAATATGCCAAGTTGGAAGGGACCCACAAGGGTCATCCAACTCTTAGCCCTGCACAGGACCATCTTCAAGGATCACACCGTGTGCCTGAGAGTATCATCCAAACTCTTCTTGAACTCTGTCAGGCTTGGTGCTGTGACCACTTCTCTGGAGAGCCTGTTCCAGTGTCCAAGTTGACAGTAAAGGGTGCGATTTAGTGATAGGGAAACAGAAAACCTGGAAGAATTTCATAACAGCATCCATCTGTGAGGGGAAGGACAGGGATCAGTCCTGAAACCAGGATGTGGAGCCAGTGCACTCAGAGTAAGAACAGGTCTGGCACGGCCAAGGATGCCTGGGAGGAGGCTGCATGCAGAGGAATCAAGAACTGCAACCTTTTGTTCTCAGGATACCAATACAGTGATGCCTGAAGAGGAAAAAGCTCACTTTTCAGTAATGAAAAGCCATCTATGACCCCATGAAATTTGTTTGAACATTGTGACAAGTGAAGCCTTGCCTTTCAAAATTATCAAATCCATACATGAGGAACTTGAAGATGGTTTGAAGTAGAAAACCCCAGGGAATATTAGCCAGAATTGTCAGCCACAGAGAAGGCTAAGAAGCAGGACACCAGCACTGGACTGTGGCAACCATGACAGAAAATGTAATTTGAAAAGTAGTATATGGATGTCATGTAATGTGTTGAGGTGTCTCACATACAGAATGAGTGAATGGGTTTTTAAAGGAATTTTGACAGACAGTGGTAACACAAGATCTCAAAAGCCTTTTCCCTTTGCATGAAGAGAGACCAGAGCAGATGCTGCACCACATTGTGTACCACAAAGCCTGATCATGATTGGCTTATGTGAGGGGAATATGATAACGTGGCCACCAGATGAGAATATATTCACGGTCCCTGTAATAGCACTGACTGCAACCATGGCACTATTCACAAAATAGGGACTTGGCTGCTAAAAACACCAGGGGGAACATCAAGCAGACAATACCAAGTATCAGGTATATGCACAAACCCAAGGCTCAGTAAACCAATTTTTCAGCTTCATATATTAGCACTTCTATCACATCACAGCCTCACTGAACATGACAGAGGAAGCGCACACTAAACCACAGGCTCAGAGTGATGTATATTGTGACCAAGCACACAGAAATTTCCCGAGGAAAGCACCTGTTTGTGTGCATGATGTCAAGGACATCTCTCCCATCTGCTGAGTGGCATGTACTTACTCCCTTGCTCACACATCCAGCATCAGCTTGTCACTGTTGGAACTTACAAGCTGAGTGACAGGAGTTCAATGGTGGTTTGTTCCAAGAAGCATTAAAGAGAATACGTCAAAACTATATCAAGAATGTGAACAATAAACGTCAGTCCAGGTTAACAGCTTTATTTCTGTCTTGTGATAATGGTCAGAGGCCTCACTGTGAGAGAAAAGGAAATTTTTAATTATTTGGTATTTCCATGGATGACTGATAAATTAACTCCAAGTAATTCTACAGTCAGTGAGTTCAAATTAGGGAGGAGAAGAGGGTAGGGAAGACATTTGGATGATCTCAGATGTCTCTTTTGCTTTAGTGCACTCCAAAGAATGTGCCAAACTAACCATGTGTAATTCAGGTCACTGAACAACTGCACAAACTGCTGGGTAACTAATGTGGATAGTTAACCAGCAATTTTTATCTCCCATTTCACTTCTCACTATAGGGCCTTGTAAACGAGAACAAAAGCATCCGTTATGTTACCTAGCAGACTAGGTAAGTTCAGCTAGTGTCAAGTTACATCACATCAGGCAAAAAAATTATGTTAAATAAGGAGATATTCTGTTTGTATGTTTAATCATAGGATCTTTTAGGTTGGAAAAGCCCTCTAAGATCATCAAGTCCAACCGTTACCCAGCACTGCCAAGTCCAGTACTATACCATGTCCCCAGGTACCAAATCCACACATCTTTTAAACACTTCCAGGGACAGTGACTCTACCACTTCCATGGGCAGCCTGTTCCAGGGCTCAACAGCCTTTTCAGTGAAGAAATTTTCCCTAAAATCCAGTCTAGACCTCCCCCTGTTCAACTTGAGGCATTTTCCTATTGTCCTGTCTCTATTACCTGTGAGAAGAAACCAAGCTCCAGCAGCCTCCTGTCAGGCAGTTGTAGAGAACAAGGTCACCCTGAACCTTCTTTTCTCCAGGCAGAGCCTCCTGAGCTCCCTCAGCTGCTCCTCATCAAATCTGTGCTTCGAAGCCTTCCCCAGCTCCACTGTCCTTCTCTGGACATGCTCCAGCCCCTAAATGTCTTTTTTAATGCGGGGGGCCCAAAACTGAACCCAGGATTTGAGGTGTGGCCTCACCAGCACCCAGCACAGGAGGATGGTCACTGTCCTGGTCCTGCTGGCCATGCTGTTACTGGTATAAGCTATGATGCAGTTGACCTTCCTGGTCACCTGAGCAAGTACATTGGTACTGTTTCATTCTGAACGTGCTAGGAACGCAGGCCAGGCAGGGACGCTCCCCTGACCAGGTCCTGCTAGAAGGTGCTCTAGAGAAGTCAGAATTTTTAGTTTTCTAATCATCAGTAGCATCACGCTTTAGGAGAAATTATGTACAACATTCATTTTTTCATTTCTTAATTCAAGTTAAGCACGATTTTCTTAGCAAAGATTTATAATTTTTCTGTTCATGTTCTATGCTGTCATCTTTCCTGTCGAGGGAAAAAAAAAGATAGGATTATTCCAGTAAAATCTTTATTGTCTGAAGCTGGATAAAACAAAGCGTTAATGTGGAGATTAGCTTGGCAGGCTTCATTAAAATAAGGTAAGCACCCACATATCCCAAACTTCCAACCAAGTTTATGTCTCTCTGAATTTTCCACCCTGCAAATGCATTATCTTCTGATGCTCTGCCTGTAAACCTGTGTGCAGTAAATTCAGAGCTTAGTTTTTACACAAAGTTGCACCTCAGTACATCAGCATCAGTCTAGCATATCCCCTGGGAATATCATACCTTGTCATTATTGTGTCTTAAACTACATCACATCTGCGCAAGATGGAGTACACTTTGCTGCAGAGTGGACGCAAACAGGCTTTGAAGTTCACATGTGGTGCCTGCCCTGAATACCCAAGCACAACCAGATTGTATCCAATACCTTCAGCTACAGCAATCCCAGATAAAAGCAAGTTTAGGAAAGGCAGTGGTTTATCAGTATCTATGCAAACAATCATGGGGAATTCCATCGTCCCTATAGAAACCTCAAGGTCTGTGACACATGCAACAATTACTGCCAGCAGTCAGTACACTAGAGTCATTTACCAAATTAAAATAGAGACTAAATTGCAGCAGAAAGCTCGTTGGCCCAGCATACACATAAAAGTAATGTAAATTAAGTAGGATTGGGAATGACTGAGAAAGTAGCATAATAGTGTGATCTACAAACTGAAACCTCCTTATCATGAGACCCATAAGACAAAATAATGTTTGTTCTACAGTGGGTTTACAGGGGGAGAAAAAAAATTTATTTTAAATGGCTCACAAGTTGTTAAAATCACTGACATTTCCAATAAATGTTTTCAGGACTGATGAAATCCTGAAATCATAATGGGACCCAAATCCTACCTTCCTTTGAGCAAAAAAAACCAGCAGTCTTTTGGGGAAAAAAGGTTTGAAAAAAAAATCTGTTTCTTAAGCTAGTTTTTATCTAGATTCAGTTGCATTCCTGCATGGCAGAACTATGTAGAACTACAAAGACATGATGTGAAAAATATACTGGTAAGACACTCAAAAATCTAGACAAATCTGGAGGTTTCTGCATTTTGCAGAGAATCACCTCTTTGGGGGGTTAACTGTCAAATTTCTGTAATATGAGTCTCTCAGCAGTGAGTATTTCCATCTGTAACTCCAGCTTAACTTCATTTATGTGAGAGAATTCACATTAGGGTCACAGCAGATGAAAAATGCTTCCAATAAAAGGGATATATGCTATTTCTCTCGTGCTAGCTGTGGACTGAATTATATCTGTTACAATTATATAATAACATTCATCTTGATGCTGAAGTGCCCCCCAATCACATCACTGGTGACAGACATTTTCAAATTCTTTTCAATACTCCAGATATTCTCTTGACTTAATACCTAATTAAAAATATTCCATTTCAAGATGTACCAATGGTAGTAGGGTGGAGACAGCTCCAAGACACACTGTGGCACTACCTCCACTGCTGGCAGCACGTAGGTGTCTGCAATAACCCCAGCTAAAGCAAATTCAAATGCAGATATTCAGGTCAGAATATCTGCACTATTTTTAATTTACTCATTTGAGAGTATCTTTCAGGACTGAGTATCAACACTTTTTGAAACACATCACTTTTAAAGTGTGAGTTCCAGGCCAGACTGGGCGGGGCTGGGAGCAGCCTCGTCTAAAGGTGTCCCGACCCATGGCAGGGGGTAGGAACGACACAGTCTTTAAGATCCCTTCCAACCCAAACCTTTCTAGGATATGATTCTGTGAGTTGAGCAAGCCATGCTGACAGAGCACAGTTCCTCTTAGGCACAGAAGTGCTGACAGGAAAGCAGCATCCCCGCTGTGTTACCAGGGCCAAACCCTCAGCTGCAGGAAGGAGCAGCCCACTATGCTGCTTCAGGAAGCTGTGCCGATTTCACATACACACCGGAGTCAGTCAAACATTCCCACACCTCATGCATAGTCCCCAAACAGATACATTTGGACAAAAGAAGTTGTTTCTGTTTCAATAATATTTCGAAAGCAAAATTAATCTCTTGTCCATTTTCACACATGCAGAAAATTTTATTGTTGTTTTTGCTGTTTCCTGCTCCTCTATGGGCATCCAGAACATACCTTCCAAGAGTCCAAGAAGTTGAGCCATACTAGATTAGTGCTACTAGTACATATATTCTGTTATTTGTTACAGGAGACTCATTTCAAACCACAGACTGCCTGTACACCCAGAGGAGGCATTACTCTTCTTTGGGCAAACCAGGTATCTACTGCAGCAAACACAGCTGCTATCTGACCTCTTTGGATTTCTTGCAGGAGAACCAATGCTTTACTCATATGCTGGACAATGGTTGAGTGATTAGCATTTCCACAGATCACTCCTCAGTAAAACCCTGCTGCTAATCCGCACAGGTTGGGAATTTTTACATCTCTGCAGAGGAGCAGGGTATCACTGAAGTTGCCTCTCAGTGGAAGAAAAGCTACACTTCTACAAAAAATCCAAAACCTACAACTTCTGCCATACCATGGAGCACACATTTACTAGCTAGACAACTACAGATCATCAATTTTTGCATGAAGTTCATGAATGATGTCTCATCAGGCACAGATCAGTAAATTCCAGTCAGCCATTGGTTTTTTTTCAGATCCCCTCCATTTGGCTTCTGCAGCAGACTTATTCTTTGGTTTAGATTTACTTCTTGCCAAAGCAACAACAGTGAAAAAATTGATAGCCAACTTATATGAAACAAATCTTCTGCAATCCCCTTTCATGAGTTATGAGTCTGTCAGGAAGATTTCATTAATCTAGTGGGAAAAGCACTGGAATAAAGCAGCCCTCAGGAAGCTAAAGGATGCAGGTTGGCTTACAGCTGGGCAGTGGGCTCCTCAAGGTCCCAGGGCAGAGGAGCACCCGCCACTACTGCTCTGCCTGTACCTTTACCCTCCCCAATTTACAGAAGCCCCAGAGGTAATCAGCCACCCCCTGGAACCTAAATGATGTATTATTTTCTCTCTTTAATGCATCTAGATGAGAAAATCTACTATCACCCTGCCCTTTCAAATGGAAGGATAAAAATCCCTCCAAATTTACTGAGCAACACCAGAAAAAAAGTAGGAATGAAGGTTCACTGCTTCTGGTCTTAGCAGAGTCACTGGTTTCACTGCTCTAAGATACAGGTGTAAAAAACATGCAAATAAAGTGATTATTTGTTCCTGCTGTGGGTATTGAAGCACTCCAAGTACATAAATCTAAGTCACCTAACCTCTTACAATAAACCTCCTACAAGGGTATACTGACCTTTCCCAGCCTTCTAATATGGACCAGGCAAGCTAAACAAAACAGTGTCCTGTAATAACTAGGAATTACTGCCAAAGACATGGGAAGAGATGGAAAAAATAGAAGCATAAAGAGAAGAGATCCCTGTTGCACCAGGATCTGCTCAACTCTACCAGACTAAATTCTGAGGAAGGTCACAATGAGAATTTCATAAATTGCTGCAATTTGAGCAAGTGTTACACAAAAATTGAGTGTATTCCCAAACTGAAATTTAGATTATGCTTTGTCAGATACTTAACATGTGGCTAAACACATGTATAGCCATTGTTCTAGAACTGGATATAGAGAAATACACGTATATGCCCAGCTGCAGGCTCACCCTTGTAAGCAGAGCTCTGGCACAGCTGCTCCCAGGCAGTGAACATGGGTCAGCTCACCTGCCTAAATGTCCCCAGTGCTGCCTAACGTACCTACAGGGAGTCAGTTCCTAGTCCAAAGGGAGCTGTCTGCAACTTCAAGTTGAAGTAAAAGTTTAACCTGTCTAGCCTGGGGTGTGAATGATGGACAGATCCTAAGGATGGTTCTTCCAGCACTGAGCTGCTACAAAAGAAGGGCTTGTGCCATGGCTAAGCCTGACCTGAATGGAGTGATGAAGTTCTCCATTTGAAATAAGAGCGAAGTCAAAAGGGGCTCTGCCACTCATCTCTGCTTCACATGTCAGCTTCATGGGATAGGTGTTATAAAGCTACAACTTGATACATTTTGCAACAGGGGAAAAAAAATAAATAAGAGTAAAGAAAAGCATTCATGATAAGTTCATTTCTTTTTACGTTGGCAAATACACAATCCTTTCTGTCTGTAAATCCATGCTGGTTAAAGAACTGATGCAATGTAAATCTAAAACATTGGGACTTGTGTTCTAGTTGTTATAGAGCTATTCAAAAGCAATTTCTCTGTTGTTTCTTGGTTACAAATATTTATTACAATTATTTTTCATACCTTCCTGTCACAGGCAAAATAGCTGTGCCTAGCATGTGAATTACGGCATTCAACAACCTTGCTTATGTTAATTGATGCTAAGTATATTAACAAGGAATGGATTAGCATAACATCAGTATTCACACATGAAAACGACTGGTCAAGATAGAAGCAAAAGAGATCAGTGTCAGCATATGCATTTGAGATTGTTCCAACAGTACTGCCAATCCAACATTATTAACATTTTTTAAGGACTGTCATATATAAAATATGCTATGCCATGTCATAGATTACCCTGAGAAGGAGCTTGCTGCTCTGGTGATGAGCAACAAACCTCTCCACTGGATGACTGAATGAAGTTCATGGGAAAAAAGGACAGAGGACTAATTATTGATGAGAAAAGAGCTTACATGCTCTGACTCTGCAAGATGCTGAACACAGCTCAGAGGCTGGGAAAAAAAGGGGTCCACCTCTAGAAAGCAAATTCCATAAGCAAACCATTACAAGCAGCAAACTTGAAACAATTTTAGATAGGTTACACTCATGGATAAATGTCTCCATATTTCACATGCACCAATACCAAATTGTTCCTCCTTCACTAATCAGCATCCAAATATCTAACACTTGCTTTGTCTAGAGGATGAGGTCTAATGCTGCCTCATGTCCATATTCGAAGTGTTCACTGTGCCTCAATGCACCCTTTGTCCAAAGTCAGGTGGCAATCAAACTGGAATTCAACAGGTTGTAAGGCAGCTGGAGAAAGGAGCACCAGGCAGAGCTGTAGGGCATCACATGGGAGGATGACCAAGACAAATAAAATACCTGACAGGATTTTACAGCCAGGCTTTGCCTTTAGTCTCACAGTCAGCCTTGCCCACAAATGGTAAAAGCACCTGAAACACTGAATTAGGGCAGGGTGAGTGTGAGCACATACACAGAGTGAAAGAGAAACAGCAGAGGAGGATTAAAAATCTTACTTCTTTGAAATTATTTGATCCTCGGCTCCACTTGATAAAGCATCACTTCACCAAAGTTGTCTTCCTGGAGCACTAGGAGGCATCACAGGCTTGTTACATTTTGGCTGATCTTGGGTGTGCATGAATTCATCCAGCATTTCCTCCCCTTCTCGTGACAGGTTTCTATAAAGCTGGTGTCTGACCTTCACCTTGCCTGGGGAGCACTGAGGCTGAGAATTCATCAAATCTCTCTGAGAAATGTCTGCTGCTTTTGTCAATAAATTGCTTCTTGATGCCCTGCTGAATTTTTCAGTGACCTCTTGTTCCTTTTGTGTCTGAAAAAATTTCAAGTTCTTTAACTTTTTTTGCAATCTTTTCTCCCTTCAGCTTTGCTTTTCAGCCTTCTCCTACATTAGGTTCAGTCTTGCTCTTTGATCTTCTGATCATTTTTGTAATTACATCTGATGTGTTCACTCACCCAAACCTTTTCGTAGCTGTTTTGGGAGGCTGAATTTGAATGATCACCAGACAAAGACACATCACCTTCCAGTGAATACAGTCTTGACCAGCAGTAAAGCTGTAACAGGCCATATTTTCCCCTGATTGCATATGCAATCAAATATTCATTCTCACTTTCTGTTTAATGATGGTGACTCCAAAGAATTCAAAGAGTATTTTGGTTGTAATATTTTCTAATTGATTCCCTTAGTAGGAGGAAAGACCTGAACTAGATGTTCTTTCATGGCTTCATCACTATTTTGAGGTAGATAATACACAACTACAGATGTACCACAGTTGCTCCCTGCAATTAATACTTCCTTTTCATTTTTTTTTTTGCCATTAATATAATTTTCCCACAGTCTAGTTAGGTGCTGTAGCCTGCATTTATTCTATCACTGATGAGCTATTGAACAAACCAATACAACAGACCAACATAACTTGTCTTTTTTATAGCATTACAACTTACTGCTGATTTAATTCCAAAGTATCTGGACTTGCTTGTATTGAGTTGAAGACCTTTCCAGGTCTAGGAATGCTGGGGTCAACACATCCAGCAGGGCAAGATTGCTACTGTACAAGGGTTGTTGACTTTGCTTACATGTTTTTAAAGATGTCACTTACTTTTTCTCCACCTTACCTTTCAGTACAGGGGGCCTGTGTTGGGTTGCTACTCATATCACTTATCCAGCCCAAGCTGAAAGTCTGAACAAGCAAATCACAGACATGACCTTGCTTTCTTCACTGCACAAATGACAACAACAAAGGCTGCCACCTTTACAGAAACCAAGCTTGAATTTATCTCTGTGATAATCTGTCATAAAGTAAGAAACACTTCATCTTACTCCTCAAAACCCATGTAATTACTCTGCTAGCTTAGACAGATTGTCTCTTCTATCCTTTTGTCTTTGTGGCATCAGCTTTTTGAGGCAACAATCCTTTTAGCTTATTAAATATTAACAGATATAAAAAAGCCCAGTAGTTCAGGACAGCTTCTTGGGGACCCACCTGCACCAGAAGTGCAGGTGAGAGGGATGGAGCACCCATCCCTGGCACACAGTCCTTGACTTTCTGAAATGCATAGATCGTGCTCTACTTCAGGTTCAGTTCTGTTTGCTGTTTTATAGAAACTCCCATTAAGGTGAGATACTTAGGAATTTGGACATCAGTTTACTTTTAACATATGTTCTAACCTTTAATCTGTCTTCACAGGGTAAAGACAGTCCCAAGATCCATCACTTGAGGACCCTTCATGCATAGTAGAAGACCTACAAGGAGGACAGGAGAAGCCAGTACATGTGGTGAATGCTGACAGAAACCCTTGTGCTGGTGGCATAAGGAAGCAACACCTACATGCACACTAAGACCATTGCAGCCAACCTTCCTGGGCTTGTTGGATCCCACTGACATCTTCCCAGACATGATTAGGCATCAAGCAGCCTAGACCTGCATTTTCAGCTGACATATCATGAACTCAACATTCACCAAGAGGCTTAGTTTGAAAATCCAGTTGAGAACTTCTAAAAAGCAAATCTGAGGATATTCACTCATATAAAACAGTAATAAATATTTCAGACTAGCAGGAGCTGAGGTTTAACTAAGTCTAACACTGATGCAGTCCAGCTCTGGTGTGTTATTGTGGCAGAACATTCCCCTCTGGAATGTGACCAAGACAATGCCCTATTTTATTTGCAAATGTATCAGTGGTGAGCTGAGAGGGGCACCAGGCCAGGCCAGGGGATGTTGAAACCAGTCTGGGTTCAACCCTGAATTAACATCCTGATGATGAGGCAACCACTGGAGTCAGATGGCTGTCAGCCAATCACTTTATGCTATAAATGTCCAGTCCACTCTCATACAGGCAGGTTCTTCTAACATAACCCTTCTTGGGGTGTATGTGTAGAGATTCCTCCCTTGGGTGGGGGTACCCCTCAAGGATACTCTTGGAACTTGAGAGAAAGAGATCTCGCCACAAGCATTGGGATATTTCTTTTTGCTAGCTTTAATATAATTGTTTCAATAATTGTTTTAATATAGTGCACTATTACTACACTACTAGTAGTTTTTAGCTTTTATATTGTGTAGTAAATAATTCTGATTAAGATCTTTTGTTTGATCATTTGTAATAAAAAATGATTCATTTTATATAAATATTCTCAGTTTGCCATCATTAAAACCCGCAGAACAATGTGATTCAATCACACCTTTAAAATTCCTGAAATTTAAACCATTGACAAAATTTGATGCTAAGATTGGATCCAGCTGCACCCAGGCTCCTCTCTGAAAAGGAGTTTAGAAAGCAACGGGGTCCTTTCTGCACCTTGTGACTCAACAGCAGGGTTTCTTTAATGAACTTTGTCTAAAAGCCCCCATTCCCACCCACGACAGTTATCAACCTCCAAAACAAGGAGAGCTGCATATCCATCCATCCAACCAATACTGAATTATCACTTTAAAAAGAACCCATCAGACCTACAGCAAGTTTCGTATTCCTGAATAACTGCATTGCTAACAGACCCTTTCCAGGGCTTGCTAAACAAGGTGGAAGCAAAATGCAAAGCCAGCAAGGTATGACTAACAAACTAATCACATCTCAGAGCAAAAGGTAGAGAGTGTTTGCCTAAGCAAAGAAATCTGGAAATCCATCAATACTGAAAATTCTGGTAGCCAAAAAAAGTAGGCAATCAAAATTTTATCACGTATTTACATTAGAGATTTTGGACAGTAAAATTGGCTTGAGTGTAGGGCATACTTTTGTGGGTGAGATATTAACAGAAACCACCTCGCACTCTTAGGCAAAGACTCTGAAGTGTGCTGTGTTTCTCCTCACTGACATTACTCCATCTCAGTCTTCTCAGGAGAGCAGAATTCTTCAGTAAAACTTACCCCTTTGTATATTTAAAGCTGAGACACTTCCCAAAGTCAGTCATATTCGCAAACAAACAGGATGTGAATTTAGCTAGCATTAAGAAAGATTTCACTCAAGATACTTCAATATGTCACTAATGTTGTATTAATAAATATCCTGGTGTGGTTACTTTTTTTTCTTAAATCTAGTCCATGCCGGTACAAGGTGCAGAAGTGCTGTGCACATACAGAAACGGTGGCACAGCATAGGATACTACTGAGTCAGATATACTTATCTCAAAATAACTTTCAATAGAAATCAAAACATGTTAGAACCAGAATCACAAATGCCAAACTCATTGTGAAAACCCAGGGAAACTCACTATTCAGCCCACAGCCTGGCTGCAGACCTTGGCCACAGCTCTGCTAAAGACATTTCTGTCTTTAGACCCCTTCACCCTAAATTCCCCTCTCCTTTCTGCCACGGATATTTCTGCAGCAAGGCTCTGCAAAGCACTGCCCAGCTCCAGCAGTCTAACAGCACAGCACAGGAACAGCCTTGAGCTCTAGCACAGCCAGAACATTGTTTTTATGTAGCTTCTTCTCTGTAATTATCAAAATGTCACCTCAAAATTGCATGGTAGAATTTCAATTCATTTTTAGTTCTGTGGAAGACGATAGTGTAGTTTTTTAAAAGTTCACTTGATATCAAAACAGCCTAGAAAGAGCAAATGTAATTAAAATCCTCCAGGAACATTGTGAATTATTGATTGATTACAAGTTTATTTACCCACAGCAAGAGAAGAAAACTGCAAATAACACCTTCACTGCCATCAGAAAAACAAGTCAGCCGCTCCTAGCACATGGAACTGGCCCCGGATTTGATAATGTCTATTTTTACAAGTTACTTACTATGGCTATAACCACATGGAGATTTCACCAGCTGCCCAGAAGTGTGGGTCTCTTTCCCCCCATGGCGCGGGGCGGCCCAGTTCTAGTTCCATTTCCATCAGAAGAACCATTTCCGATGGCTGAGGTGGATATGGAGGGGGGAACTCCAGCGCCAGGGGTTTCTTGAGGTCCCGAGCCTGGAGGGGAGTGGTGCTCCCCCCCCCAGCCACGTGGTCTCATGGCAGGCACAGAGACAGCACCCCGGGCGCGGAGAGGGGGCAAGAGAGGGTTTATTGTTGGGGGGTTACATTTATAGGGTTAGGATTCACAGGGTAGCCAATTATAGGTCACAGGAAGGGGTTAAAAGGGGCCAATGAGAACACCTCAGGATATCTTCTCAGGACATTCCTGCATGGGATAACAACTTGTCGTGGGGGGTTTTGGGAAGAAGAAAAGCATGAGTTAGCAAAAAGACTATAAAAAGCCATTTTGAAACATGCCCAAACAACAGTTTTCTCATATACTGCAGATTCACTGCTACACAGAAGTATACCATAAAGCATAAGAAACAAGATATGTCTAACTTCTAACATTTATCCATATACTTCCACAGAATTTTTCAGCAGGTGTTTGTGCTCAAAACCAAGTTTCCAACTTGCGCAGAAACTGCCTTCCACAGCTGATGCTGCTCCAGAGAGGGGTTGGCAACCAGCCAGTAACAGAATTAAGTATTACACGGGCATTATGTACATCTCTAGTTCCTTTAGCTCAATAAAGATAGAAATAAAACATTTGTTATGCTTTTTCCATTCTTAAAAAGAAAGGAAAATACAACCAGTCATTGCACCACTCAAGCTTCAGTTAAAAAACAAAAACAAAAAGGAGCTCCATTTGCAGTACATGAAGGAAGCAGAGGGACATCAAAATCATGTCAGATTGTATCATTCAACCATTATAAAATACATGTTTCATATTTCCCCCACCTCTAGTTTTTATGTGAGAGCATGAGTACTGCCTTGTGATATCAGTTCACAAAAGGGTATTTTCAGACACAGCTCCCAGAATTACAGTGGCTTTTTCATGGCTGTAACATGCAGAAATAGAGTATTTAAACTCCAGTTAGACACCCAGTGACAGCATTTCTACCTCCAAGCTTTCTCCTCCCCCTTCACTGTTATATGTGATAACCTTCCTTCAGAAATACTTTCTCTTTTACTAAAATGAATCAGTTCTTAGTAGATCTTACACTCATCTTTCTAATGGTCATTGATTTCTCTCTCTTCACTGGTGTTCCAGTGCCTTCCAGTTTTGAATCATCTGCAAATTTCACTAACGTCCTGTTTAACACACCTTCAGCAATGAACTTGAACTAAACCCTGCAATGGATTTTGGCAGCTCTACACGTCGCCTGCCCATGTCAGTGTGCTCCCTTTGCATCAAATCTTTCAGCCAGCCAGCCACGCCACCGTGGTCCTGTTTGAGATCAATTGTAACTTTTTTAATGGAAATCCGAATGAGGAGATATCAACTGAGTGGGCACAATCCAAATTTGTCACATTAGGTGCATTCTCTTAATCCACTGAAGCAGTTACAGCAATAATTGAATGAAAATAAATTAGTCAAGATCATTATAGAAAAAACCTTGAGACAGAGCACTGGAGAGATGTTAAAGTAGGTGTCTAAATAGAGAAAGCAGTTTTAAAATGCAATGTAACCCAGCTAAACTACTTCAGTAGTAACTGCACAGTCAGTCATGTTAGACTAATTATTGTTTAAAATAAAGAAATAAGCAGGAGACAAATACTGTTAGTCAGACCACTATGTGGAGACTCAACGTGGATCTGGGGGAACTGCTCCTCTGGTTCAAGCAGCAGGCTTAGCAGCCTGAGCAGAGGCTACTGAACAGGCTTTGCGGTGGAAAGCGCAGAGCAAATAACCTCCTGATTCATTACTTGCACATAAACCCACGATCTGGAGCCTTTTGTCACTTCCTAGAAAATCACTGTTTGACCCTGAGCACCCCATTTAATTTCTTCAGGGTTCATTTGCATCCCAGATGTTTCTCATGTCACAGGTTGTGATGTTTAATGATGAAGCTGACCCTCTTTATTTGGCTGAGACACATAGGTTATGAGTACACTAGGCAGGGATACACACAGTGAGCAAAGCCAGGTTAGGCATGGCCCAGCACAAATTCACCAAACAGGTCTGACAATTCAGCTGCTTTTGCACACCTTGTGCAAAAGCACAATTTCTGCAGCTGCAGATCTCTTACCTGAGATGCACTGCTGGCAGAGCACAGCACAGAGGTGATGGCAAGCCGCAGTGTGGCTCTGGGGAGCCTATCAGCTCCCAAGCTCTTGTTTAATAGCTGGTTTTAGCTACTCTCACAATGCTGCAGCTGATTGCCAACAAGTGCACCATGACCACAAGTCTTAAGGGACTTACGATTGAGTATCCACATTTCATAAATACCCTAAAATATTTAACAGAAAATTTCCAAAACATGGGCATTCCCAGAACATGGAGTCAAACCACCAAAGCAGCAGTGTTGTGAAGCTCCGAGCTCAGAGACGCTGCAAAGAAAACCTTATTTCTGTCACATACAGAAACCCTTACTAACTTTGAACTCCTTCCAATTCTGCATTGTTCCATTGTGCACCAAGCACTTAATAAATGCTATTTTACAACTCCCTGCTCATTTTCAGCACTTACAAAAAACTTGTCTTGCTCTGATCTGTTCTACTTTCACTTAAAGCTAGCACTTTGGGAAAATGCTAGAGGCACTGTATACCAATCATCAAACAACATCTAAAGATAAGTAGAATCCAGGCTGTCAAGATATGCTAACAAGTACTTTTGCATCAGTTTCCAGTCAAGTTTGACTTAGATTATGAAATACATCACTGTGCATCCTACACTGGTATTAGCAAAGTCTTAAAACTAATGCCTTATGATTCTTAAGATTTATAGCAAATATGGATTTTTAGCATGGCTGTATAGTCTCTAACACTTCAGAACAGCACTTGACAGTTACCAAACCCTGTTCTCATGCTTCATACGAGATTTTCTTAATTCTTCAGGTTTTGTTTAATGTTCTTTTCAAGGAAAAAGACTCTAGCAAGCACATCTTTTTTGGGATATGCACCTGGACCGGAATAATAAGATTGTAGCCAAAGCAACCTTGAAGACCCAGGAACCTTGGAGGAGCTCCAAAAGTCAAGCGTACTGTGAAGAGAAAGAAGATGAGGAAGAAAGGGATCTTGAGACCTCTGACCCAATTTCACGGAGGTGTGCCGGGGGGGCAGATCTGGAGAGGTCATGGGGGTGGATAGTTCTCATATTGGATGGATTAGTACTATAAAATTGTAGAACCCCTGGACACTCACATGCTCTTTATGTATTTGCTGCACCATAAAGCGCTTTATTAAAAGAACTGTTTTCTACCTTATCTATACTAATATTGTCCAGGAAGGTTTTTCTGTTTTAGGCAACAAAACCATCAGAATTCAGGGAAGACTTACAGCCAGTTGCTTACATTAATCAGTTATGACCAGACTTGGGTACAATGCAGGCTTCTACTATTTACTGCTGACATATGCTTAGTCAAATTTTTTTCTACCTGATTTATAAGGATTCTAACAAGAATATTAAATATGAGCCATTATATTTATTTTGACTTGGTTAGGTTGTCTTAATTAAGAATCCTATTTGGATTAATATGAGGAAATCTCTTGCAGCTCTGAAAAGTCTGGATGTAAGAAGGCTTCTCTTTGAAGCGCAGTATTTGGGTAGAGTCAGCCTAAGCAGTGCCTGCTGGTCAAGCTTCACATTTCACTGTTTCAGGCACGTAGTCAAACCACAAGGCTCAGGTTTCTAATGTGCTACGAGCTAAAGTGCCCACAAAATGACAACATTGCCATTGTGCTGCCAGCCCAGCAGCGCCTTTTTCTCTCCCGTGTGCACTGCATGACACTGGCCAGGTGAGGAAGGAGGGGTTTTTTTCCCCTCACATTACAGTTCTAGCAGCATTTCTCAGGAAAGACCCAGGGAACATGACTGCAGTCCTTGTTGTGGACACCCTTTGTCTTCCCTCTCTTTGCTCACACACACGTTTTCAGCAGACAGCTGCTCAAAGGAGCCGCCTTCCTCCTAACCCAGTAGCTATGAATGGGCTGCAGCATCCTCTTGCTTCATGAGGATTGCATCAGAAGAACAAATGGGTTTTCATGGCTATTCTGAAAATAAGTAAGCCAAGATGCTCTCTCTCACTGATGGAAGGAATTAAATTTTACATAGAAAGTCCCTCAACAAGAAGGCTCCATCTCTACTGCCAGAAACTCAGATACTGGCAGTAGACTCATGAAAAAGCTCAGAGACTATTGCCATCTAGAGAAATGCAAAAGCAAAGACAATTTGTCTCCCAAAAGAATAATTTCAAAATCCTGTTGAAAACTTTATGATATCTTAAATCAAGAATGAAAAATGCCCTCTGGGCCAGCAGGCATTTTGTCTGAAACCAGCTCCAGCAGAGCAGTTCGACTGAAGTTCTTCATGATGTATTAACTAGATGTAGAACACAAGTGTTTCACAGGTCTTTTTCTAAACCCACTTAAGGATACAAATTTTTCCCAATATGATATATTAAAGATCTCTTAACTGTACTGTGGACATTAACCCCTGTTGCTAGGCTCTAAGCATCTCACTCCTTTCTCCTCCCAAGTCACATAGAATCTTTTAGCCAAAGTTACAGGAGATGTGTTGCTTTCCTATGCACAAAGGCTTCCAGTGGCTGGCATGGTACCATGTTACTACTCTCTTTGGATTTGGACTATGCAAGGCTTAAACATCAGGAGACAAAATAACAGACAGGGAACCTCCTTCTCTGTTTTATTTGCAGTGTCTGTCTTTCCATCCCAAGACAGACTCCCAAAGTCACATCATCCAAAAGAATTGCCTCCCTTAGATTACGACTAAAACATATACCCAAGCAAACATAGTCCTCTTACAGTCACAGTCTAACCATTTGTCACCGACCTCTGTGAGTGACTTGCAGGATCTCACTGAAGCACCTTCTGTTCTTTCTTTAAAGTTGATTTTTCCACCTGTTGGTTTGTTTTCTTTTCTGCAGCCTCCTTGCATTTCTGTTTTCTTCTCTAGTCACTTACATTCTAGTTTCTCTCCCCCAAACCTCACCTGCTGTGTTCTTCCTCTCTTTCTTCTGTACTCACATCTGCTGGCGATATCAATATATGGACTTCTTTCCCTAGCTATGTTTTAATCTTGTTTTTCTATCTTCACATAGGCAAGTGTCTCCCAAAATTCATTCTTTCTAGGCAGGGAAACATTTCTTACAGAATCACGAAGCCTTGATATATTCTGTTCCTCACTTTGATTAGCATCTGGTACTTTATTTTCATCTGTGCATCTCAACTACAAGCCCTGATTCTGTTCTTTGCTTTGAATTCTGCCAGCAGATTCCTGCTGGTAGGCAATTTAGAAGTGTTTGAAATGGCCTGCAGGAACTCAGCAGGAATCTCTACACCACAGAAGACCACAGCAGGGAGGTGGTAGCTGCCAGCTACCTCTTACAGGGTCCTCTGCTACCAGAGCCACAGCTGGTGAGCTACTGGTTTAGATTTAGTGGCTTCACCTGGCAATAATTTAGTCCAAAGACTCTCACCAGTCTCTGAATTGAGGATCTTCTTGATTCTCTCTCTTCCCTTTCCAAGAACAGGAATCATAATCATCTGTGAGTTAGACACTCAACTAACCTTGCAGGAATCTCTTGCTAGACTAAATCAGGTAATGAAGCCAGTAATAAAATTATTCTTTCTGATGCTCACATTACATTTTATAGATAAAATTAATCATCAATTATGGATTTTAAGAGTATCAAAATAACTCAGATAGTGCATCAGCTTGAAATGGGCCCAGCAGTAATAACTGATCTGACATGAATTGGCATAGGCAGAAGCCATGAACAAACTGTCTGGTATTCCCTCCTTACCTGCAAAGCTGGCCCATTCACCATAGCAAGTTCCATGCTACACTCAGTCTGTGCTACTGTTCCTGACTGCCTCCTTGTCCTCCCAGTTTTGGGAACCGCCTGCAAAAGGTTGTGCTCCCTGAAGGGACTGAGGCAAGGCTGGATGGCCCCCTATGTCCCAGTTCTCCTCCTTGCCAGTCTTAAACATGAGTAACACCCTTTCCTCAACCATTCACAACCTTGCCTAGTTGCCATGTTTCTTCATAGATGATCCGCCCCAATACCTTTGACTAACATTTTCCACGCCCTCCAGCAAATCCCATTGGGTTGAATACATCCATCTTCATCACCAGCCTGTGCTTCCATTGCTGCATCTCTCCTTCCCATCTTCAGTGGTACACAAGAGAGGAGATAAAAGAGGCATAGGGAACTACAGTCATTCCAGTATCATCCACTGCTAAGTCTCTGCCACCCATCAGCACACACAGGTTTCTGAACAGGGTTTGCAGAAAGCCTCGCCTGTCTGGCAGGTGACCTGCCCCACAGCAGCCCCTCACAGAGCATGCTCCCCCTTCTGACTGGCACCAGGGAGCTCTGAGGGCTCACGGGTGGAACACCTTCTGTGTCAGGGACTTTAAACAGCTTTTTCATCACAACCAAAAGAGGCTGGCACTCTCAAGTTGTTTACAAGATATCACTGTTTTCACACTGCTCCAATGATAAAAGCATTGAGCCCAGAACACACATAAAATCCAACCACTGAAAAAGTACACCAGAAAAGCTTCAGAAAGCATCAAGTTATAGTGTGCCACACAGATGCTTTTCAAAAGCATACACCTTACTGCTGAAATCATGTGTAGGAGGCAGAGGCTTAGAAAATTATCAATATTT
Source organism: Oxyruncus cristatus (assembly GCA_013399855.1). NCBI lineage: Eukaryota > Metazoa > Chordata > Aves > Passeriformes > Cotingidae > Oxyruncus > Oxyruncus cristatus. The sequence continues at coordinate 133,634 of VXAY01002651.1, forward strand.
GTTTCCAAAAGCTGTTACATAGTGGAAAATCAAAATATTAACATGGGAAAATTATTTTCCCTAAGCCAAGCTCAAGGCATGTGAGTCAACTACAAAAAGCTGTTTCAGGTTTAGGCAGGCAGTGGAGCGGCAGCTGAGCATGTTTCTCTTCTATCTGGTTTTACTTTTCACTAAATAAACACTTTAGATGTGCACAGAGACGTCATTTCTCTCCCCCACCAAATCAGGCTCTGTGTGACTCTGGGGCATTTATATGATTATCACAGTGCGGCATTCCCAAATCATAGTTTTCAGATTACTTTTTCCATTTCTTACAAAGACTTTAATTCTCCCTAGAAATTAAAAATTTCCATGGAAAGACACACCCATGAGATACACATGACTTTGCTTCTGTGCTGGTATTTAAGTCACTTGTGTGCCATAGTCCTTCTCAGCAGCACAGAATTGTTGGTTTGATCATTATTGGCTCTTTTCTCCTTCCTATCATTTATGTTGCTAATGAATTTGGACTAATTACACAATTGGGTCAGCTTATATCACATAGACATTATCCTTCATAGCTACTAGAAAAAGAGCTAAGAGATTTTTTTATAAACATTTTCTCTAGCTTGGGATATTGCTGTGCTTGTTCCACAGGGCAGATATGCTCCCTCCAGTCTGCTTTAAAGCCATGCCATGCCAGGACATGCAGCGTGACGATGAATTCCCCTCTGCTGCATTCTGTTCTAAGGGGCTCAGCCTGTCACAGGGTGGGTGAGCACACAGAGTGCCCGTGCACCCTGCCTCCTGCTGCAGTTCAGATCCAGCAGGTTTTGATAAGGGAAAGGAAAGCAACCGAGAGGAGACAGGCATGGCAAGCAGAAGGTGAGAAGAGAGAAGCTGAAGAGCTCCAGCCTAGAACACCCTATTTCTGAAGGAATAGGCAACAGGCCTGACTTCATTCCCCTTTCTGAGCAAAAGCCAGTTGACAGGAGAGACTCAAATGTGTTGCAGTTAAGTTGCTTTCCCTGCATTTTTTGTTTCTAAAATTTACTACATTTAACTAGGAAGGGAAAACTAACCCAAAAACCTTCCACCATTCTCCTACAGCAGGTACCCCGACAGCACGTCCCCAGCACATGGCAGCCTGCCACACAAACTACATTGATTTTTCTCAACTTGCAATGGGCTCCCAGCCAGAGGGGTTTTCAGAAGCAATGTGACCATATCCACACCAAAGGGATCTCCAAAGCACAAACAGCAGCTCTGAAAAATACGTAGCCATGAGGAGTCTGAAAAACGGTTGCTCAGCACCATAAAAGTAAAACAGAGGGAAAGGTGTCAGCTTTGGACACCATATTTAGATTTTTCCAACTGTAACAGAGGAATATGAATTTTTTCCTATTAATAAATTTTATAGGCAATAAAAAAGCACCACCAGGCAAAAGAGTATTTCCTATTTCAGATTGACATTATGGCAGATGAATGTTAAGTATCATGACATGTAAAAAAATGCTGTACTAGCATGAATATCAGAGAGGGAGGACACAGGAGCCCCATTCTGCCTTTTTCTTTATAACAACCTCAGCAAGCAATATTTCTCTGTTTTGTCCCAACCTAGAGATGCTTTTCTCCTGGAGGCAGAATAAACCTTTTATTACATCTTCATAGTCCAACTGTGTAAGACTATATTATAAGTAACATTTTTTTTGTAAAGGTTATTGATGAAAGTGAGTTTCTTGATTAATCATGCTATAGGATTCAGATGACCATTATTACTGTGGCATCCAAAGAGGACATTTAATACCCAAAGAAAAACCTCTCTTTTTTTCCTGATGACCAGTGATATTTTTCCATCTGTTGAAAAGTTGCTAAGATGATGTTAATTTTAGTTTGGGTAGAGGTCACAGCCTTAATTAATTGTAAGGGAAAAAACCCAAACTGCTTTTAATTTTTCCTTTTTTCATAAGTGAAATTCACGTAGTTCTGTGAAATGTTTTGATCAAAAAAGCCTGAATTTAAAAACATAGGTAATCTTAAAAAAGCAGCAATTGTTTTCAACCAGTTGGTCACTATTCTACAGAAAAATGAAGTTTTTCACTAGAGTTTCCGATGTGAAAATATTTCTGGAGCTTTTTTTTTTTCCTAACCTCTTGCATTTGAAAATTGAAAACAGATTCTATGAGGGGGGAAAAAAATTATTAACTTTTTTAAAAAGGCATACCCACAGATTTAATGGTCTCTGTTGTTACCGAATACAAGCCTTGCCAAGGAAATTCCTCCCAAAAGCAGCAGAAGATCAGGCCATGCTGCAGGAGACAGGGAGGGACTCATCTGCTGCCATTTCAGGACCCTTTTAAGTTTCTTTCTCCTGCCCATCCAGGCCCCTAGGCACAGCCAGGCAGCTCTGCCAGCCTCCACAAGGGAGAGCTGAGCCAAGCTTCACAGTCTTCTTCCACAGGCCCTGCCAAGAGCAGCATTTTTCCTGCTTTATTTGCCACAGGTTGCAGCATGTGCCGTGCTGGCAGGAAATGACTCTATACCCATGTTCCCTGCCTAAGGCTCTGGCACAGTCTTTACTGAGGCACTCATTTGTCACCTCTCCTCCACCATCACCAGTCTCCAACTCTCAGCCAAGCAGACCTCAAAAATCACCACAAGTCCATGCACACAAAGCCACCCTGTTCCAGTTAATGCACCGCACTGCACTCTCCCATTTGACATCCTACAAAAGACATCATCAGCTCTGCAGGACACCATGCCCAGCTTGCAAAAAACGTACTTCCCTCCACTCTTGCCACAGTTAGGATGCTCCGAACGTAATTTGGACAGAGACAATATCTGGTACAGTTAGTTGGCTCCATGTACGCATCCTACCAATCTAGGACAGCCACAGAGAGCAAGAGGTGCTTAAGTCTGTATGAAGCAGAGACACGCTGTGATTCACTGCAGGCAGATCTCATGCACTATTACGTTCTAGGCTACCGTTCTTTCTGTCTTATAGGGCAAGAAATTCAGCTGACTCCTCCAAGAGAGCAACTCTCTACTGTGCTCTCAGAAATCTGATACCTATCTCCATTTCTTCCCTCCGTTTTTTATTTCCAGCTAGTGCAAGTGATTCCTGCTGAAGGAGTTTCTGAAGACTCTGTCTTCCACCCCTTTTCTCCATGAGGGAAGGCTAACAGTCACCCCAAGCACTGAGGCTCCCACTTAGAGACCAGAAATACAAGTGATGAATTTCTACATTACTGTGGGGTATTGCAGACAGTGAGTGCTGAAACTGCTCTGCCTTCACTGCACTAGAAATATCCTCCTGGGCAGAGACTATTGAGGTGCAGCTTTCAGCTTCATAAATCATAATGAAATTGTCCATTTAGTTTTCTTCTTGGGATTAGGGCCGGAAAATAGTGCGAGAGAAAAAATGGCAGGTGTCAAAATTCTTACTGCCTGCTCTATTCTCTTCATTGTTGCAGATGTAGTGAAGTTATCCTGATACCACTGTGAAGGCAGAGCTTGAGAGCAAAGCATGCTGTGCCAAGAGCTGCTGGGTTCTGTGGAGGCATATCCTCAGGGAACTTCATGCAGGATGCCTCTCCTGTCTTTGGAGTGCCCTGGACAGTCTGGGCAAATGAAGTGCTCTGCCCTTCCTCTCTCTCTGAAGAAGGCTTATCAAGACACTCAGTTAACCCTTGCTAAAAGTAAAGGGGAAACTCCTGTCTTACTGATGTCTTACTGATGACTTACTCGTGGCACTGCAGGGTTGTGAGTATCTAGAAGTAAGACAATGGGGTTAGCAACAGGACTGATGCAGAGGCCATGACAAGGCAAAGGGGCAGTTTTTCTGCCAGGTGTCCAGCTGAGCCCTTCAGGGGGATGTGTACAGACATGCACAGTAAGTGCAAAGCACCAAAGAGCGCACATCTTCCATGCAGTGTGTATTCACAGTGTAATAAGTTTGCAAAATTCTTCCTGCCTGAACCCATGACACTTCCCTATTTTGAGGACTTCTAAGGAAGAAGCAGAATGGATAGGACATACGTGGAAGTGCAGAGGTAGGTGACTTTGTTAACACCTCCAGGGGAGACTAGAGAAATTTGAATTCAGAGAGCAGCTCAGATATGTAGGAGCAAAAGGCCTCATATATGGGGGCTTTAAGTGATGGGACCATTAATTCAACTTCCCTCTTTTTTTGCCTATTGGGAGTGAAGGGAGTGCAAGTTTAAAAAACTCAAATATGACAACAACAAAAAAATGATCCATAAACATTAATTTTGCTATAAAAAAAAGATCTTACATGCTGTCATACTCCTCCAGGCTTCTAATTCTGCCAGTGACATCAGAATGTGAAATGGCCAAGCTGTATTCTTGGTTGGAATTTGGGAATCAAAACAGCTCTAGAAATTTACTGACATTACAGCCAGTGGGGTGAGCTAGCAGACAGTGATGTCTGATGGCTGGCTTCACCTCCTCTTCATTAGGAACCAGAGAAAGGGTTTTGCCCTAAGCTAAGGCAAGTGACAGGGTTGACTTCGCATAGGAAAAACAGAATTTGTATTTCCCATGGGTGAGCAATAAAAGGACAGAGAGGCTGCTGACTGAGTTAATCATGTCCCAAATTCAAATTACACACTCAATATTAAGTAATATTTTATTTAATATTTAACTACGGTGTGGATTTTTAAATTACATTAAGTTACTGCAAAAACACATCACTGTCAGCTGAACTCTGTTTCTGCTCACAAATATGTATGCAGTGTTATTGATGATAGAACATACATCTATTATTTTTCTGACTGAATTCTCCCTAGTGTGTGCATGTGCAGGGAGGCCAAGGAGGCACACAGCTGAGAACAGAGTGGCACACGGCTGAGAACAGAGGACGTGCAGAAACCAGTTCAGGGGACGAATGCATTAGACATGAGCACAAAGAGAAAAATTTAGCAATTCATGGAACGGTACCCTGTGAGAAAAATACTGTTCACTCATGTAACTGAAAGGCTATGTCTCAACACAGGCTCGTAGGGGAGGGGCAGAGCATTGCACAAACACCAGTAATTCTGCTTTTCTACTTCAGAGCACTTGACATAGTTAAAAAATGAAAAGTGACTGATCCCAGTATATTGCATAAAATGTCGTCTTTTCCTAGAAGAGAAAAAAAATCCCATTCTGTGCAGCCCAAGGAGGATCTGCACACCAGGGCACACATCTCTAACACTTGAGCTGAAGGTCAGTCTACAGAAGCAGACATGAGAGGCAGGGAGTTATCCCTCTGTAGACTGTTCTGAAGATAATATAACAGCAAGTTAAATGTGTTTCAGTAGCCCCATTTTACATATGGAACAGATACAGATACAGGTATGGTGGATTTTTCCTCAGAGACAGAACGGTAGTCACACAGGTTATCTTTAGCCTAACAAGGAGGCCGACAGTCAGAGCGTGGTTCTGGAGGGTGATTCACATCTTGCTCTCAGTCCCTCTCTAGAGGGGCTGCTTATCCCCCACTCTCTTTACAGAGGCCCCTGGAGAGATGAGCCCCACCAGACTGAAATTAGACTTTGCAAATTCCTTCCTGTATCTAAGCAGCTCAGAGTCATACTGATCTCCGGATTTGCTGCCAGCAGGGATTTTCATTGCATCGTGCTGGCAGGGAGCATGGTTTGACTGCTTCCCTCCACCACTTGAAACAGTCATATCTCACCTCATCAGCTCTTTGCTGTGGTAGGACTGCCAGATACAGGCAGCTCCTGTCATATCTGGTTCCAGTGTGTGCGCACGTTGGTAAGCTTTTCTCTTGTTGACCAAAATCCTATGGTCTTCTCTCCCCATTTTTGACAGTGAAAACATCGTCCTAGACATGACAATGCTCCTATAAAGCCTCCAGTTTTGAGCTTGCCTGTTTTTAAGCTGCATGAGAAGGTGAGAGAGCCACATTCTTAGCTTGAAGGCCTTCAGAGATCAGAAATGGAGGTCTCAATTATTTCTGCTCAAAGACCATCCAAGTAATAGAACCTCCCCTCCAGCCCAGTGCCCTACAGTGGCTAATGAAAAGAAAAATTAACACAAGCAGATGTGAGCAGAGACTGTTCAGTGAATCAAGCAGACAGCCTGATGTGCCATTCATTTCACACACTTCACATCCATGTGTTTGTTACAATCCTCATGTCAATTTGACTGTCAGGCTGGTTTTTTTCCCCTCTTGATTGGCTTCTGTTTCCTTCTTTGTTGCTCCCCCCACACCTCCAGCCCAGCCAGGCAGTGCTGGAAATCAATAGTTACATCAGTATGAAGCCTGGGTTAATAAGAGGACAACAGAACCTGCATAGTCTTACTATATGTATTTGATACACTTATGTCAGGAATTGAGCTAGTTTCCAAAAGGGACTCAGCTCATTTAAACTGCTCCTTTCAGGAGACCCAAAGAATTTCACTTAAGAGTGAAAGGTATAAAATGCAATTCTGTTAGGTAAATTAAGAGGGTTCACAGGCTAAAACTCATTTGTCTGTCCCCAAACAAGTCATAGAGATCAAAATATCTTTCTGTATACAGTGAAAACTATTAAATTCTATAGGCATCCCACACTGATAGCTTCTAAAAATTCAAAGAGGTACCACACTAGAGGCAGCAGAATCCGTATTTCAAACACAAATATTCTAACCTGTATTTCTCATAGGAAAGGCAGTATGGTTTATTATGTACTCTGTGAGAAGCTCCATGGTCTGTCTTTTAAAGCAGCACTGAGCACAGCTGCCTGGGGTCTGGGGTGAGTTTCAGATGATCCTCAGTCCACACAGGTGCCCCAGAAAATAGCAGTGTTGCTGTCACCAGATGACTGGCTGGTGATGTTTGTACAGAGAACTGATGGAGAAATTTATCCCTCATCTGAGGTTTCCACACACAGAGAGAAGTATGTTAACTACCTCAGAGGACACTGATAAAACAATCCAAAGATAACCTGAATTTTTAATAATAGAGAAAATATTCCTTAAATCAAAAAATTTAAATGCCTCTGAGGCAGTGCCATGGCCATGTAGATGCAGTGAATCATTAATACTGAACAGCTGGAAGGCTGTTTAACTTAGCTGTGCTATGAAATAATCAAATACACAACCTTTACCAAATTGCTTTCTACTCATTACAGCTTCTGGCAATTTTTGACAAGTGAAGATGACAGGCAGCTTTTCACCAGACTCTGCATCTGTCGCTCCACAAAGTACCTTCCCCATCACCATGCTGCATCAGATCTTGGTGTACCTCTAGTGTCCAGCCCTCCCTGACCCATACGGCTGCAGAGTCTTTCTGTTACCATGTGCCTCAGCCACAACTATCAACACAAATTATGACAGCTTTAATCTTCCTCTCCCACATAGAGTACATTTGATTTGTCTCAGAAATGAAAGGGCAAAGATGACACCCTCAGATACCAGAGCTGATTATACATAGTCCCTCAAAGACCCTTAGTTTCTAGAACTGCATGAACAAGTGCTTGTAAAAGAAGGTATACTGAATTGGGAAAGAAAGGAGGGATTTGCTTTTGCTTTTCACCTGTCATTGTTACCACAGGGATAAATAACAGATGTAAAAATTACCTTTTGGATATGTGTAGCACAATTTGATATGTCATTCTAAGAAGGTGAACAGATCTCTCCTGAAGCTCACATTATTTACTCATTCTATGACTGTTACAAAAAACTTTTGTTCCATGGCATGTCATCTGATGGCATAATTTACCTCACTTCTTACTGCATACACTTAGCTGCCTTGTTCCTTTCCTCAATTTCACCTCAACAGTTGCCCAGCTCTTTCATTCAGAAATAACTTTCAACATCAGAATTTTCTGAGATCACGACTTTCTTACTGGCTAAACAGGCACATTATACATTTCCCAAGTATAAAAACACTCAGCAGAAATTAAAGTTGGAACATGAAGAACACTACATAAGCTGAAAGCTTGGCATCTTATTACTGAGAAAACTTTAGAAAATCTAGAAAGAAGGCTGAGAGGAAAACAGGCAGTGAGCAGCTGGCTAGCAGGATACAAAGCATCCTTGTACACAAAGCTGTACAACATACATCTATACCTGTTTCATCAGACTGGTTAAATAACCCCACAATTACTGCCACATGAAAAATTTCCAGCACTGCAGTCTACTTCAGTACAACATTTTTTCTCTCATTTCTCCTTTTGCAATTCCCACAGCAACAATGAAGCAGGAAAAACTTACAAATTGTGTCTGACTTGGCATACGCACACACAATCCCCATACCCCCACCATAGCCAGCATGAATGAGCAATGGATTTGGTCTGAGAGAGCAAGTCACATTACAGGAAGAATGGTAAGACAAATCTAAGTCTCATGATCAGCATGTGAGACAAACAAGCTAAAAGGAAAAACAGCTGCACAAAGGCTTCCAGTGGGCTGCGTTCAGAGCGCATGTGTGGGTAACCCCACACACGGGCAGACGTGTGCCTCTGTGCCCCCATACTGGCCTGGCTGCATGCAAAGGAACACGTGAATCTTGTCTTACCTACAAACCATCAACCTGTTTCCCTTATAGAAGAACAAGATGATGATAAAGAATCAGGTAGTTTATCCTCTGTCAGCTGCGCCAGCTCTCAGGAAGCCAGAACTTAGTCTGCAATGTGTGTTCACGGAGTTTTTAATCAAAACCTATCCCTGCCCCCAAGCTACTTAGCTGCCAAAGAGTGGGTAAAGAAGGCCTCATGAAACATAAAAGTGGCTCTTCAAAACCTTTTTTAAAAGAAAAAACTGCTGAAGTCCATCCAGAAGGCAGGAGCCCCTTCTCCTAAACAGTGACCATCAAAGGCAAGTGTTCAATTAATTATTCAATGATAAAACCTCATCTCCAGATGGATGCTGACCACTTAGCCCAGCTCCTAGCATGCCGTTCATCAAACATATGGCTCCTCTGACCTCAATTACTGTGGCTTTCATACAAGTTACTTCTGAGAAACTATTCCAAAGTTCTGGTGGAGCTATGAACAAAGGGTTGTAGTAATGGAAGTTTAGATTTATATAATCCTCCGCATAGCCAAACTGACCTTACCAAGTCAAGAAATAATTTCAGAACATAACAAAATGTTCATGCAAAGATTTGAGCATCTTTGCAACTCCTGTGTCAACAAAGCAATTTTGATATTTGTTTTTGGAAATTAAATGTGAAATAACTAGAAAAAATACTTGATATGTGTGGAAAGATGGCTGGGGGTAAAATTAAATGAAACTGAGAAGTTATATTCACATCCTAATAGAAGTTATAATGGTACAGAAATTATAGGTTAAAATGCAGCTTCTCCTCCCTGGATGGAATGCAGATGGAAGCTCCATGGGGATTCCCCTACAACAGTAAGCACCTGCTAAGGGAGAAGGAACAGAGGGTGAAGCAGAGTGGAGACACCATGGCCAGGTTCTGTGGAAATCCTTGTAGGGAGGGGAACTTGATCGTACCTTGCAGTCAGATACTGTCATGGCAACCCTCAAACCTTGAGCTGCCACAATTTTGTATTTTTATATTAAAAAAAGGGTGTTATTCCATAAACTTAGTGTCAGTGCTTAACAGGCCCTGGCAGTCACCAGCAGTGGGGAATATACTCAAATAAAGTGGAAGACCTGCTGAGGAGTCATAAAGTGGGAAGACTTGCTGTGGGGTCTCCCTTATGTTCATGGTGTGTGTCCCTGAATAAGTCAGTCAAACGCCCTCTGATCCAGCAGGACTGTTCACTGAAAGGTCCCCATAATGGGATGCTGACAGACTGGTTGGGGCCCTCAACTTTCCTGGGGCACTGACAGACAAATCAGACACTAAGGGTAGATGAAATCTCCCCCTTTTCATGTAACAATATGCCTTGTGATGCAAGTAAACATTAAAAAAAGAGTAAAAAAGACATGAGATGAAAGCCCACTTTCAAGAGGCTTGGAGCAGAATGGTGAAGTTCTGCTGGAAAGGTAAAATACTGCCCCATCAGAAAATGAGTCATCAGTGCATTTTCTGAATTCTGCTTTCCACTGAAGTGGCAGAACAAGAGACCTATTAAAATCTATGGCAGAAACTTGTGTTTACCCACTCATTCAACCCACCTTTGGAGAACATTCCCTAAGTACGTGAACTCCCAGTTTTCAATAGATGCCAGAAAGCCACCACATTTTTCAATTTAAACCACGTGGAATTTGCAATTTAAACCAACTGCTTGAGTTCTGCAGTGCCAGCTAAGCTCTGGATTGAGATTTAATCAAAAACTTCAAACCAACCCTTTGTGTTTTAAGGCACCGAGTGAAAAAAATTGACTATTTTAGGGTCAGTTCACATTGTCACCAAGAATTGCAGATTTGGCACAGGATCCAAGGTCTCACTGTACTTGCTAAAGGAAACATATTACTTCCTAGCTTTTGGATATATATTGATACTCATCACTTCTGACACCTCTTATCATCCTCCTCATCACATCACTATGATGGTGAGCATGAGCTGCTTCACACAGTAAAACATAGCAGGGACTCACTGATAGGGACAGGGACCACACAGGGACAAGAAAATTGGTTTTCTTCTCAGATGGTTCCCAGATATGTACATCTTGGTGGACTAGAAATGGGTACATCGTCCAGGTGTGAAGAAAAGACATGGAAAGACAGATGAGGATATCACACAGATGAAAATGTGGAAGAGAAAGCAAGAAACAACAATCCAAGATGTACTATGCCAATGTGAAAAATATAGCTGAGAAATTGTATCTCACTTCTCGTATTAGTGTTAGAACAAGCTGGATTAACCCTCTAAAAACTGCTTGTCATTATACTGATGCTATTTTCCATCCCAAAAGACAGATTATTCAAGCTTCATCTATATCAAAAAACATGACAACATAAGGAATGTAATCCTCATGTTTTAAAGCTGGTGTGCTTAAATCAGCAGCGAGCACAGCTGTTGGACTGTAAGTGTGACCTAGAATACCTGAGTTCAATAGTTTCTCACATGAAAACAGACATACTTCCAAAATCATGGTTACACTGATATAATTGTATCCACCACAGATGTAATTTACTGTCTCACACTGGAAGAGAGTTAAAGCAGCACAATTCTGATGGCTTCAGGTCAGGCTGTGCTGGCAAGGGAGGAGCAGGACCAATAACTGCGGCTTGAGAAGACATATATCAACGCACTTTGAAGATTAACTGATGTTTTTGGTATCGTCAGCAGCCTTTAAACTTCCAGAGAAAAGCTGGTAGAAAAATTGGTTGTCTTCAAACTGTGCCTGACCTCATTCAACTGAAATGAAGAATTCCTACCACCAAACAGGTTTTCATTTCCAGTTATGAAGTGAAGGAAATACAACCAAAGATTTACAGCAACAAATTTGTCTAGGCCAAGCTACTGCCATCGTACATCTTTACAGAGCAGACGTGGCATCTGAAATCTGGCACTTCCAGCACCACAGAGTAGAACTGAGCACAGCAGCAGCTACAAAACAAACTGCATTTTCTACCAATAATCCAAGGCTTTGGTTTTCCCAGGTCTCCTCCCTGCACTTGCTGAGCAGGGCAGATTCTTTGCCCAGTCGCTAGCACACTGCAGCAGGACAAGCAGGAACAACTTTCAGGCAAACTGGAAAGTGTATCTTTTCTTTGTAGTTCTCTGCTGTGTAGAATCTCTGTGATTCTGCTACCACCCCCTACAGCTCTGGTCCCAGCCCCTTCTACCGCTGTTGCTTATGCAGTACCAGCAGGAATGCTCATCCAAGCGTCTTTCTGACCCTCTGGGGTTTCTGCATAGAAGACTTGACCATTCCATGCACAAGGGGGTTCAAACTTTTTGGCAGCAGCTGTGGACAAAACCTGCATTTCATTCTCTACATTTCAGTCCTTGCACCTTGACCTCAAGCTTAACTTCCCCCATTTCCTTGCAACAAGTTAATATCACCACCTCTCTCACACCAACCTTCGCACATCCACCCCACTTCCTTGCTGGGGTGAGGAGCAGTGAAAATGAAAAAAACCACGTGGTTATTGCAGCCTTTCATTAATGCCATACTCGGCAAAACTGCAGGGAGATTGCTGACAACTTTCACATGTTCAGGAGACACATTGGGAAGCCGTGGCAGCCCTGCATGATCCAATAGCCCCATTTGTCCCTGCTGCAGTCTACCTCATGGCACACCAACCACATGCCAGTTTTCACTATTCATCCAACAGTAATGAGGCTAGGCTGGCAGCCCATTGCTATTTGGGTATCTCCCTTCCTTTCATTTATTTTTTTTTTAGGAATACACAGGGGGGTAGATCTCTCCAAGTCAGAAAAAGAAAAAATTACACCAGCAAGATTCCCCTTGAAATGGCACTGATGGAAAATGTTGCAACTTCCCTTTGTGAGATCCATTAGTTTGAACTGAAGCTTCAAAAATTACTCAGCACAGCTGCACAAGAGAACAGCACACAACCCCTTAAAGTATATTCTTCAATAAGCAGAGAGATGAGAGAACATGACTGCTTACATATCTGCAGAGAGAGATTGGTCCTCCAAGTCTGAAGGAGCTGTGACAAACACCACAGCCAAAAAGAACATATGGGGAGAAAAATGAAAATGCAGAAGAAGTAAGACAGCTAAGACCTCCTAAGTTGCAGGCATATTCTGAGTGAAAAACAAAATGTAAGATTGCTTCTATTTATTCTAGTTAAATATCCACACTTTCCTCTCTGTGACTACCATTTCATATTTGCTTGTATGTAATCATCATAGGAACAAAAATATTTATAACACCAGAACTCCAAAAAAAATAGAACAAACCCATCCCTCACTATTTCCAATGTTTCCCCCCATGTTATGAACTTGTAACTCCACCAGAAAATCAGCTCTTCCCCAACCCTGACCCAGAGGCAATTGCTTTGGGTGAGAGACCCAGGGCATTCCCTGCTTTCAGCTGTCACAGGAGCCCTCGAACAATCAAAGGCTGGACATTATAGAATGGGACATCTACACAACACCACAGTTAAAATGAACTTGGCTGAGAAAGGTAAGTTGTCTACAAATGCCTGCCTTGATATTTTGTATTTTAGCTATCATACAGCAGGTGGGAAAGTTGCAGCAGGTTAGAGATTTATCCTCAGGGACAGAAAGATACACTCAAAACCAAAACTGTTTCCAGCCTGCGACTTTTGATTAATCAGTTCTCTTGGCTGTTTTACATTGGTGTAACACCACTGCTTTCAGAAGCAGTCTCTTCCTAGTCAAGAATATGTCTATATGATCTCAAAATGGTGCTTCCCACCATCTGCTAAATTTCTGTATTTCTACTTATAAATATACTGAAAGTAACAGTATTTTCCACTCAGTAGGGTACTGAGAATAGTATTTGTCAGCATGACAAGAGCTCAGAAACAGGTATCTCCAGCTTCATTTCCCACTGGTGAAATAAGACATACTTGCCATATCAGGCTTCCTCCCTGTCTCAACTACTGCTCTGGGTTGGACCAGTGCTACTGCCCACCACTATGTCTTCCCCTATTTCTCAATACAGTCACCACTGATGATTTTCCCAAAGAGCCCAAGGATGTATTTTTCAACCTAATGAGGGAGCACAGCTTATGATGCTTCCTAGAATATTCTCTGATCCCAACCAAGGGGACTGACCTGTGCCCAAGGGCTCAGGTGTCACTCACTCATCCTGTGATTTCCAGACCAAACCAGATGATATAAAGAGAGTGGCAGCTTTGGTAATGAGGATGTCCATTCCAACAGCTCTGGCATTGATCACTGTCATCAATACTTTCCCCCCTTACACTTAGCTGGTAATAAATTTTTGTTCTTACTTAGATATATTCCACTGCAAACTTGTTCTTTCATGTACTCATTGCATTTTATTTCATAATAAAGTACTGATTTTCATGGCATCTTTGTTTTAGCCTGCCCTCTGTGCTCTCTGAGCAGGACAGTTGGCACTTTGTAGGGGGACACTTCGCCTCTTGGAGGCAAAGCACTGGGTTTCACATATCAACCACAGCAAATATCTCTATAAACTTCAGGTCCTTTGTTTTAAAAGATTTAAAAGTTACATTACAATCTTATTGCTGCAGAATTATAGAGTAGGAAGGACAGGATTGAACCAGCTCTCAAGAAATAACATTAAGAAAACCAACCAACCAACCAACCAAACCAACCATCCAACCAAAAAAAAAAACCCCACAAAACAAAAAACCCCAAACCAAATAACATAAAGGCCACTGAGTGGTGTTTTATTTCTGTTTTATGTCCTTGTCAAGATAACTTACTGAGTTATTTAAAATACTTCATCATCAAATTCTGCATTAATCTCTGAACCTTGCTATTCTCCAAAGGATTGTAAAATTCATTACTATGGCTCTTGAAACCAATCTGTAGATGCAGAATTTCAAAAGGACTGGATAATTGTATAACTGGGAGTATAACTAGTTATGCGAGATGCAGTAATGAGGTCAAAAAAGTATCGTGCTTATAGGCACACAATAGACGGGTCAGGAAGGAATTACACTTCATGTACAGCTTTGCAAACCTGGCTACACTTTTTCTCTGAGACAGAAGATACTGTATTCTGTAGGAGAAAAAATAAGGGTGTACAGGACCTACACGTTTCTCTTTTGCTCCATACCATCTAAGAGTTTCTTTAAACTTCCTTAGTGTTCATCCCATGGAGCTTTTGTGATGTGATGGTGGCTGTGATCACAATGACACATGTCATCTCTGTGCTTGGAAACAGTGAAATAATGAGTACAAGCCAAGCTCCTTGGCCAAGCAGAACTGGCATTGGGGCTGGGGCTCAGTGCTGGGGAAGGGTCCTGCTGGACTGCTACTTTCACCTGGGGATCTATGGCCATGTCCAGAGGCAGCATGTTTATGTTCCAGAACAGCATGTTCCTGCTGTTCTTTACTGGGATAGAGACCTCGCTGTGGCTGTCCCTGAAGCCTTCTCTTTGCCCTCTAGTTACTGTTGCTGGTTCCTGTTCCTCCCCAAGGGGAGGGAGAGAGCCGCTGTGCCCTGCCCTCGTCCTGCGAGCACCATGTGCTACAGGGGTTGTAGGGGGGTGACAGAGCCTCTCAGCCACTTTATCTTTTCTGGGGAAACCACATGGCTTGCCACCATTTGGGGTTCTGGGGTCTGGGGGACTAGGAAAGGATTTCTGCCTTTGTTCGCTTAAAGAGTTTTCTTTTACATCTTCGTAGTTACTGCTCTTTCCTTTAGTACATTATTATTTTTTTAATTATATCTCTTCATATTGTCCCTTCACTATTGGAGAGGGCAGGGAGAAGTTAAAACAATAGGGGAGTTACTCATTTGGAGTTCAATTTTCTCCAGCTGGTTTGTCCAAAACCAACACAAGTCTACAATGGTAACTTTGACCTTATACATTCCTTGGCTGAGAATGCTTTGGTGAGGACACGATATTTTTGTTAATACTTTTCAGGCTTCAATCAGACCCCACACCCTGTCAAAGGTGGCTTTCTTGGAGCAAACACCTACATAAGAAATTATTTTAACGCAGATTGTAAATGACAGTGAGGCAAACCATGTGTTTATGTACAGACTCACTTGTCCAGCTAGTCTACGTGGCATAGCAGGGGATTAAGTCAGCTCTGGCTCTTTCCTGTGCTACCCAAACTTGAAGGATTCCTAGAATAATCACAGCACCCATGTACCTATCCTGCTGTGCTAGAACAGATTTTAAAATGATAAAGGCTTTCCATGAAAGACTATTAAAACAGTCTTCACTTCAAAAGCAAAATCACCTAACAATTGGGCATCTTTTATAGAACAAAATTACTTGTCACTTTCTTCCACTGAGGAAAAAGCAAGCATACAAACAAGCTAAAAACAAGGAGGAAAGGGAAAACATGCACAAAAAGGTCAAAACTCAGATATTTATGATTGGTCAGACGTGGACCTTCTTCATGAAAGATTCTGCTAGCTTTGAAAAACACATTTGGAAAAAGAGAGGAAGGAGAGAGAAGCAGCAGTATTTTCTGACCTGCTCTATTAAAAGGCAAACTATTCTGCATAAAGAAAAGCCCCTCCAGGTCACAGTACTTCTGCTCCCCACGGACAAGACCTCCCATATCCAAATTTGCTAAACTAGAGCCTTTCTTCAGCACAACATCAATGCGAAGGAGGTGCAAAACCCTTTGTACAGCTACGGAGGGCAAATATCAAGCTTAACCTTAGCCTTGAATGCAAACCTGCAGTTGCACTCACCTGGAATTCACTGAGCAGCCAAGTTGCTTCCCTGTGACAGGGAACACTGACAGTATTTATATTCTCCAGCAAAACATCAGACCTGCCATTACAAAGCAATCATTTGTAGTTTGGTTGCTTTTCCCTCTCTCCTTCAGTCCTGAGTCAGTGTCTCTCTTCTTAAGTGTTTCCTCCAGTCACAGTGACAGAAGGAGGTGGCACTTGATGTGGAGCAGAAGCCAGCTCTGCTGTGCTGCTTCATACAGTGGCTCTCCCCTGTGCCACTTCAATTTCCCAGTCACCAGTACCAAGGGTCGAGGTCTCAGGAACATGCCTCACCACCACTGCTCATGGAGCTCACAGAGACTGGAGCTGGGAGGTAGATGATGCCCATCACAAAACATATTTATGAACTTCAATGCTTCAGCAATATGCTGGTAAAAGCCTCTTCTGGTCAGTTAGTGGTTATAATACTAAAGTCCTTCCCAGGAAAGCAGCAATTCTCCCAGGATGACTGAGCTTCAAGTGATGGTGAGTTGCCAAAGACCCTCCTCTGTCCCACCAGCACACACGCCTTTCTCTGTACTTTATGAACCTGCTCAAAGGAAACAGAAGCGCCTCCAAGATGTTTTCCAACCTTGCCATCAGAAAAGACAACCTCGCTTTCAAATCTCTTACAGCAAAATGAAGAGGCCAACCCTAAATGCGCACATAGGAATACTCTTCAATAAGATGCATGCAGAATAAAGATACATTAAACAAAGCAGAAAACATCACAAAAGTTTTTTTTTCCCTATCTATCTATATGATGTTATGTAGACAGATTAATTCATGTATAATATTATATAGACAGATAAAAGTATTATTATGGAAATTCAAGATCAGCCCTCTTTGGCCCCCTTCTAATATCTAATCTGAATCTCCCCCTTCTCATCTTAAGGCCATTTATCTGGTCCTCTCACTGGAGGCATGGCAGAAGAGTCTGGCCCCCACCTCACTACATCCTCCTTTCTGGTAGTTGTAGAAAGCGATGAGGTCCCTCTGAGTCTCCTCTTATCTAGATTAAACAAACCCAGCTCCCTCAGATGTTCCTCATAAGACATGTTTTCTAGATCCTTCAGGCGCCTTATTGCCCTTTGCTGGACACACTTCAGTCCCTCAATGTCTTTTTCAAAGTGAGGGGCCCAAAACTGAACACAGTACTCAAGGTGCAATATACTCCAGCACAGCCTTTCACCAGCGGTGCCTTTACTTGTCTCCATGGAAAATGTGGGTTAGGGAGGTCTTTCCCTAACTGCTATTTGTAAGTGGTCTGTACTAATTTGTCGGGTCTCTTACCCTCCGCTTGGCGTGGGGCGACCCAGTTCTAGTTCTCTTTCCATCTGAAGAACCCATTTCCGACGGCTGAAGTGGATGGGGAGGGGGGAAACTCCAGACACAGGGGTTCCTTTAGGCCCCGAGTCTGGAGGGGAAAGCTGCTCCCCCCTCCCTCCGGCCATGTGGTCCCATGGCACGGCACAGAGACAGCACGCCGGACGCGGAGAGGAGGCAAGAGAGAGTTTATTGTTGGGGAGGGTTACATTTATAGGGTCAGGGTTCACAGGGTAGCCAATTACAGGTAGCAGGAAGGGGTTAACAACCAATAGGAAGGGGTTAAAGGGGGCCAATAAGAACACTCAGGGTATCTTCTCAGGGACATTCCTGCATGGGACAATACCTGCCGTAGGGGTCACTGGGAAGAAGAACCACGAGGTAGCAAAAGGATTACAAAAAGCCATCTTGGAACATGCTTTAAACAAACAGTTTTCTCATACACTCAGGTTTACTTCTACACTAATTCAATCTAATTATGCATTCTGCGTCAAACCTGAGTACATAACACCATGCAGTGTCACAATGGACACAGAGTATGACCACATAAGTTCTGTAATATTGTATATAAACACAAGTAACATTACAGTAAAAAAATTTTAAACACCCAGATGACTTTTTTTTTAAGAAATGGTATTTCAGCAGTTTTACGTTACCATTTAGAAACATCATTAAAAGCCAATTTCACTTTTTTCTTGTTAATTTTGAACTTCAAAGAGAATATAACAGCAGTGAAATAAAGATTTTGATATCACTAAGAGTTTTGTCTTCATGGATGTATAATTTAAATTGTCAGACTTTTGGAACATTTATGATATAAAACATAGTCAGTCAGTAATAATTGTGTCCCTCAAGACCTCTACTGATTTGTCGTATTGCTTTATATTTTTGTCCCCTTTCATTTTCTGAAATATAATCATAGTTCAGTGACTTCAATTGCAAGGAAAAACAACAACAACAAAGCTTTTGCTGTAATGATGTACAACAAATGAATCTCAATTCCTTAATTATCCTCTTTCCTTTAATGGTGTTTCATTTTGAATTCATGGATTCCCTCCAAAAAATTATATTATATTTGCAGTTTCTTCACAAAAATTATACAGATAAAGAACAGAAAGCATAATGGTCTCTACACTTTCTGAAAAATAAAGCAAAAATAAAAAATCGTAAGTTACTGTAAAAATAGAGAGTATGTTTGCAGACATCAAAGCTCTCTGCATTCTCAGAGGAAGAACTGGCACTGAAAAACTATGTGTTCTTTTCTGCACATGATACTACATGGTGCACAAAAGCAATCTTTCCCATTGGAGTAAGACCAAAGGTGGCATTATGAAAGAACCATGAGATGAGATTGGAATTACAGCAGGGTATTTTTATTCCCATTTCAGACTTGATTATGGCTAACAATATACTTCATAGTGAGAGTATGGACACATGAACAGCCTGCCACATGAACAGCCAGACACACATGGCTGAAGGGCCTTGGTATTGTTTGAAGAGTCAGTTTGAAAGTAATTTCTTAGTATT
The DNA here is from genome assembly GCA_013399855.1 of Oxyruncus cristatus. Taxonomy (NCBI): domain Eukaryota; kingdom Metazoa; phylum Chordata; class Aves; order Passeriformes; family Cotingidae; genus Oxyruncus; species Oxyruncus cristatus. Next base: position 152,725 of record VXAY01002651.1, read on the forward strand.
CATATGAAAGGAAACACTTGTACAGGGTTTTATTTTCTTGTAATGAGAACAGTAATGAAATTCCCCTGTGCTGTACCTCAGAAACTGCCCTTTCTTTTGAAGGACACATTCCTGCCTGATAGCTGTGATCTTCCTTGTGAACCTTTGTGGTTCAGACTATGTCCCACACCTCTTCTTGAGATCCCAAGATAAAAGACCAGCTTCTGCCACACCCTTCCAAAGACTTTCTCTAAGCCTTTAGAGACAGTTTTTCAGCATTTCTAAGGGATCTAGTATCCCAGGGACTTTCAGCAGTGAGCCGAGAGTCCTGGCCCATCCTAAAGCAAATCACTCAAAAGAGGGACTGAGCTGATTCAGCACAATCCATCAAGCCTGTCAAAGGTTTCAGGGGCAAGAGCCTGGTTCTATAGCAGAAGCAAATGCCTCATAGTAGACTCTCTCAGTTGCCTCAAAAGATCAAATGATTCAAACTGGTATGTACCTGTTTTTCCTTTGAGATAATCATCTCCAATTTCAACCAGTCCATTTTCATATTTTAGGTTTCCAGTCCACATCCCCAAAAGTAACTTGCACATAAAAACTGGGTAAACAGATGTCATTCCATGTGATCAGAGCACACAAATGCTGTTTGTACATATAAATTACATTTTTCTATTCCCAGAAAACTGGCACACTAAAAGGCAAATTAAATATCTCTAGGCAAGTCAAGAGACATCAAGAATAAATATTTTATAATGCAACTAATTTTAAAAACAAGGGCATCTTACAAAGCCTATCACATTAAAAAGAATCCTTACCAGAATTAAGACAACTGTACTTAAATTGAATGCTAATACTAAATTCCTGCATTGACCCTGATGTCTGCTTATGCGTAAGGGAGTTATGAAATGGTGTTTTGCCTCTGTGGCTATGCTGCCCCAGATCCTGACCATGTTGGTACTCAGACTGACTTGACTGGAAGAAAAGTTTTTTCATGGAACCAGACAGTAACTGCCCCTCTTTATTTCTTAGGGAATAAGCATTCAGAATAGCTCAGATATCAGCAATGATTTTAATACTACCTGCTCACTTAGATGACGAGCAGACTTCCATATATATAAGATATATATATATATCGCATAAATCTATTTTCAAATGCAATACTAAATCTGATATTAAGATACCAAAATAAGGATTCAAACACGAAAGTAGCTCTTTTTACATGCATGAGTATCCAGTCAGGTAGATAGGATTATCCTAAAGTGTCCTTACATTAAAAAAAGTAGATATCCTATAGCCGACATAATATAGAATATATTATTATATTATTATTGATAGATATATCTATATAGAGAGTGTGTGTATATATATATATGTGTGTGTGTGTGTGTGTACCTGATAACAACATGAAGTATAACACTATAACAACTCATTGGCTTCTCAGTTTGAAATGTCAAATGAAAATATTTCATACACAAGGTAGTTTTCAAAACTGATTTGATCATAAGAGGACCTGGAAAAAGAGGAACTGTTCTGTTCTGTGTAGGATAACTTTTGTGAGAACATACCTATTTTTCCCCAGCTGTGTAAATTAAAGGAAGACTACATATTCACATTAACAACCTGATTTAGTGTGAATTTTTGCAGTAGCAACTTCTCACGTGCAAGACTTTGTGCACAAAGGTGCATGTACAGGCACACATAAAGCCTGTAAACCACTGAATATGTTTAAAACCCCCTTGAGTTCTGTGGTCTCACACATCTTGTTTAGAGACCTAAATACAAAGAATGTAAGAGTAGGACCAAGTCATTTCACTGTGATTTCTGTAATTCCACCTAGATTTCAAAGTTATTATTTAAAATTACCAATTTGTCGTTTAAGCCCCAAATACTGCTAATAGCAGATTATTACTTAAAATTGCTCTGACAGGTCTAACACCCACACAACGAATTCTGCAACACAGAATGGGAACCCTGGGGAAATTTGATTCCCAGGTAGGAAAGTTTAGACTGTGAAGCTGCACAAAGAAAGAGAACAACCAAACATTTGAACATGGAATAATATTTTCTCTCAACAAAAGTCTAAGTAGAGAGTAGCCTACCAGAATGAGGTAGGGAATTAACTTATATCCCCTCAATTTGTACTTTGGTGTGGTTGTTTTTTCCTCAGATGACTGTTTACTGGCAGTGTGGAAATTCAGGGCACCAATAACCAGCACCAAAAAAATCCAAATTGTCCTGGGTCTTTGCTACTGTGCTTATTCTGATGGTTTTCACCTTCAAATCTTCAACCTTCCTTTTACAACATGGAGTTAGAGCATTAAATGAGCATTAATGGGGCTCCCCTTTTTGCTATCATGCCTTCTACACCTGTAAATAGGAACATGCCTTCATATCTCCCAGCAGCTCAGCAGCCTCTGCCTCTTAATGCCTTCCGTTCTAATTCTCTGTCCTCTACCACTCCCATGACATTGTATACTTTTTTTTTTCGCAAATGAGTAATATACTGTGGAATTATACTGTTCATAAAATCTTAGCATAGAAACCTGGTTGTAAAAAAGCCACCCTGGAGAAGTCTACTTAAATTGTTCTCCTCTACATGAAACCACTCCCTTATGAATTATTTCTATCCATCTATTCTTTCATCCCAGAAAAATGCCATACTATGAAGATCACTGCAAAATCATTAAGTTATTACATGCTATACAATATGGAAAAAGGAATATCTGCACTTGAAACCTACAGTTACTTATGGCAGCACTGAGACACTACAGCTTTTCCCTCCACGCACCACAATTGTCACAGCTCAGTGTTATATTAAAGTACCTAACAAATATTAATAAGGCAAGAGAAGGTCTGAAATAATACCTTGGACATATCAATTTTCCCCATATGTAAGAGAGGACCAGCAATTTTGTGTTAAAAACATTTGCAAAAGTATAGGAAGCCTGTGCTACTGTGCTTCCCCAGCATCTTCATTGGGCTGTTCTCTGAGTGTACTTCATGTTATTTGCAATAATATATTATTTGATTTACTCCAAAACCTTTGAGAAGTCTTATCACCCAGGTTTGCATGAGCTGCTTCCTGTAACATCAAGCTCTCTATTCATTGAAAAATCCCAATGATTCTCCAGCTTTGGTGTGTTTCACTCAGGAGGCAAAAATAAATCATTGCAGAGTAAATAACTCTGCCAGTGAAACTGCCTCATTCTGTGGGCACCTGACTTAAATGGTGCCATACAAATGCCCACTGCATACTGCTGCAGCAAAATTCTCCAGTTCTCAAGCTCTATTTTTACTTGCTCCAAGCAGAGGCCTCAGCAATAAAAATAATACTTTTCCTGCTTGTTAAGGGGACTCAGACTGTTTATCTCAAACAAAGAATTTTGGAAGACTTTGGATTTGAGTTTGCTAAATATGCCCAGTATAATGGGTACTTCAGCATACAAATAGTATTGTGAGCTGTCAAGAGCCCCTGGTCTACAAAAGAAGAAAAGATATGATATAGAAGCGTCTCCAGAATTGTTTTCACTGTTCACTAGAGCCTTTTATGCTGCTGTCTCTCTTCTTTACAATGATGAGGTCTGTGTTACTAAGAGGAAACAGAATATTTTTGCAAATAATAAGCAGAATACAAGAAGAGATGTCATGACCTCAAGGAGGATGAAAGCTGCAGAGAATGTCCAATGGGTAAATATGCTCCACAACACAGACAAAAGCCCATTCTCAGGCTCCTCAACACAAGCCAAAAATGGTTTGCACTGTATTGTCTCAGACATAGACCTCACTCTGGCCACAATGAAAGTTTATGCTGCATATCATGGAAGACAGAAGATCACTGCAAACTACAGAATTACCCCAGTGACTGATCATTCCAAAAAGAGATCACTCCAGAGAGAAAGATTTCCCAATTGTCAGGACAAAATAAAAACAAAGATCCATCATTACTCACCAAAAGACATTTTCAATACAATAAAAATCTACCATTAATACTCTGATCACTAAAAAAATCATCTGGCTCATCACTTCTTTAATTTTGGATGAATTAAACTGTTACAAGGAACACATTCAGGCAGACTTGGTTGTCATGTATGTAGACCCTCTCTCTAAATATAAGTCCTTTAAGGTCTTTCGGCTTGGGGTAAAACCAGTCAAAATAATCCAGCAGCATATTGCCTTTCCTTGCTGCCTCACTTCCAAGTTCAAATCAATCAGTTTATTACCTTCTAGAATTGGTGAAGCAAATAGAAAATAGACATGACCCTATCAATAACTGAAGTCAGGACCTGATGTTCTGAAGGGCAGAAATCAGCTCCAGCCTGTTTAGGGTTGAGCTTGACAGCTTTTCTCACTCCACTTCCACAATGAATGATGAAACTCCCTATAGAGCAGGTCCAAAGAGAGCCCAGCACATAAGAGCCAGCAGCAGCAGCAGCAGCACATGTAACACAACCCCAGGGTAGAAGAGCTGCCCCAAAGCTACACGACTACAAACACAAAGCCTACCACAACTTCAGGCAGGAAAGACAGCAAATCTTAGGTTGTCATTAGAAACAAGCTTCTTGAAAACCCAAGATACTTCTTTGACAACAGTTTTGTGTAAATTGTAATTAGTATGTTCAGCAAACACTTTCCTGTCAGTTTGCAACACCACGTTTGTTTCTAATCAAAGGTGAGCGTTTATTTCCAACATCAAAGCTGAAAGAAAAGCAAGGCTAAGCAAGCAATTTACAATAGAGAAACACGAAATAAGATTGTTATAGTCCTTTTGCTCTTAATTACTGAAGGCTTCAAAGCCAAAGGGAGTTTTGCCTCCACATTTTGTTCAGGACTTTGCTGAGACTTACAACACCCACTCTCTTTCCTGGCATACATCTAAAAGAAAAGAGGGAGTTCACTAGAAGAAAACGATTTACAATATTTGTATTTTAGTGCTGTTATGCCCTACTCTTCTGAGAAAGTCTTTCCTGGTTTTACCACAGAATACCTGGCTACACTGAGGCATCACACTGTACACTGTGATATTTCTGTAGATAGGTGCTGTGCTGTTGAAATACTATGTCATTGTAAATGAAAAGCTAAAATGTTGGAAGAAGAGGTGCAAATGTTGTTACTCATTGAAACATTTACTTACTTTTAAGTCAGCCAGAGTCTCTCTATCAAATACAATCACAAAACATTATGCATATGACAGATTTCAATGGTGAAGGCTTTACTCTTTCCTGCATTACTAATATGTAATAACAACAGGCATCTCCTTTTCCTCAACATCTTCTTTAAAAAAATTGAAAATATTATGAAATTTGAGGTGCAAATGACCAGGCTAGGAGACACCTGTCCTCATACAGATTATTTTCTTGGCAACCTCTAAGAAAAACCACGCAGGCTGCAGTGCAGGGCAGACTGCATCAACCACATTAAGAACTCTGTACATCTACTCAGGTAAGGCACCCTTGCAGCTCTGTGCTCTGTTAAAGGGAATTAACATTTTGCAACCAGGTTGTTTTCATCCAAATTATAAATGTTCAAAAGAAAATAAATTTTATCTTGTATATGCTCAGTAGAGATTAGTTACAGTTAATTAATTCCTGCATTTATGTGTTCTTACACACCAGATGGCTTTGTGAGCTGTTGAAGCACTCCCAAACAGGACATTTTCTGGCAAGTTCCTTATGGAGACTGGACACCACTGGCAGTTTGTCAACAGATTCGTACTGCTATGAACAATGAATAAATAATGCTGACGGTCTCAGCTGTTCTGTGCCAGGAAATGTGCTTCCATATTGATAAACCACATTAGTGAGTATAATAAAAATGCAGATCCAAACAGGCTTGGATTGAATGTTTATCCACAACCTCAGAACCTCCCCGGAGGCTAACTCCAGAGAAGCCATTTCCATGGAAATTCCAGCAAGACACCATTACAAATTAATAATCTGGCTTTAGGTCTAACTACAACTCAAAGTGAGAAATCACTTTGGCACCTGTGTCTTCTGTACATTCACAGGAAGAATGAGGCATCTATTTCACAGATGAAATGGCAAATAATAAGATTTATATTAAATCTTTAAAACATTCTTAGTAAAGGTAACTACCACCTAAACTTGGAGCACACATAAGTGTAAAATAGGGCAGAAGACTGAACTGTCAAAAAGTCAATGTTCTATAATTTTCTGCAGAAAAGTCATATCTATGTCAGGGCGAAAAAAGTACTATTTATGCAAATAGCTGTTGAAAATAGTTAGGAATTATTAAAGACAGAGGAGTTTGATTCAACAAAGCCATCCAATCAGCAGTTTCCATGTGTGTCTCTACTGTCAGACTCTTCTCAAATGTTTTTTTTTTTTTCATCTCTGAACTGAGAACATCTTCTTATTTCTAATCCTCTGTCACAGTTATATACACTTCTTTATGTTCAGCAGAGGCCACAGGGGAGCTGGTAAATTATCTTCCTGGATTTTTTGCACATCAGGGATAGGAAGAGGAGTTCTCCCAAAAAAAAAAAAAAAAAAAAATTAGGCTGTAAGGTTTCATGGAA
>VXAY01002651.1:159279-239954 GCA_013399855.1 Oxyruncus cristatus
ATTAGGCTGTAGAGTTTCATGGAACTTCCCAGGAATTAGATTGATCTCTCCATTAAATTTAATGACGTTAGATCTGGCCTACATTGAACATGAGCACAAGTCTGCCCCAGCTGGTTTCTAACATCTATTAAAGGGACTTCCACACTGAAAGACGTTCCTTCAAAAAAGAGCACCTCAAACAACAGCCCCTGTAGCAAACCAGACAGGCTAAACTTTTCAAGGACAACTGCTGACTCACAGAGCAGTAAAAACTCTTTGACATTACAGCCAGAGTTGGTAAACTGTTTTATTGACTGGAAATTTTCTCTCTTGCTTACATGTTATCCACTAAGAGACTGTAATTGTAACAAAACTGTTTATAGCTCGCTGTTTTCACACGTGAAGGTGGGTTTTCAGCAAGCTGAAAAATCTCATATCCATCCACACTTAATATTTAGACTAGTTTTATAACTGCTAAATGTAATGACTCCCAAGAGTCATCAATGAGTAGGAGATGGACTCAGCATAGTTCCCAAACCGTCCCATATGGAGAATGCATGGCTTCTGCAGCAGGGTCAACCTCAGTAACAACCCTATTGCTCATTTCAGTAACCTTCGCTTCTCTTAATGCTTAACAAATTGCTTTTTCATAACTAATTTTTGGGATATTGCACAACATCTTCAAGAAGCATCAGAAGATAAAGCAGGAAAAACAAATGATAGAACATTTTAACCTTAACTATTGTTAGTATTTCACATTACCTGTTTTCAGGATATTGCTATAATCTCCAAATCAAAAAGACATCAATCATGAGGATGCTGTTCTCCCAGCTAGCTGTTGACTAAGAAGAGAAATGACACCTCAGCTCTTGCATATTGCTGCAATATTCAGAGCAGAGAAGACAGCTCCTGCTGTATTGCCAAAACCCTGCTGGACTGTTAAGGATGCAGTTACTCCATAAGGATGACCTGGACTATGTTCTTCCCAGTGGGGAAGGTGGAGGCTCAAGCTCTCTGTAGGCTGTGCAATTGGCAGTGAGCCCTTGAGAGCTACCTGGGCCGTGAACAAGGATGTCCTGGATCAGCAGTGATAGTGAAGGGCAGAGCAGGATAAGGGCAGGCATCCACAGAGTATCAGGATTTGGAGGAGCAAGACAGAAATAACTGGTTCTCCTGGACAGAGAAAGGGAGGTCTGCACTACCAGAAAGCAGCTTCCTAAGGCAAATGCACACACAGAAACAGAAAGCATTTCAACTTTACTGAGAACAGAAATGTGATTTTCTTTTCTAAGTTGAATTCTGAAGCAAATAGTATTTCCCTGGTGAACAGCAAGTGTCAGCCAGCATTTGCAGCCTTGAAGAACTATCACCTGACTAAATTTGGGAAGACTGTAGTCCTTCATAATAACTTTCAGTCTCTAGCCTTCCACTTTCACCTCAGAAATAATTTATGAGCTTTGGAGCAGATAAAAACTCCCTTCTTTTCAAAGGAGTCACACCCTTCTGCTAAGGAAGCAGCACTGATAAGGGTCCTTTAGTTCACTTCTAACATTCACTTCATACACATATGTCTTGACATATGACAACTAAATCATGACTGATATGTTTACAATTACTAGATCTAGTTAAAATAATATGAGATCCCAGGAACACAGACACCTCCATGCATGGAGGCATCACCTCCCACCTCTGATACTGTCTGAAACTGGAACAGACTCTGATTGCGTTAAGAAAAGATGTGACCTCCCAACAAAACTTTGAAAAGTGAAAATCAGAAGCAGGGGAAAAAACCCAAAGAGTTGAGTTTGGATAAAAAGGTCACCCAATTAAAGCTTCTAAATAAGTAACAATCACTGGTGAAATTTTAAAATCCAGGAACATTTAAAAAGAGCCCTGTTATCCACAAGGAAGGAGATGGACTTGAGCACAACGGAAATGCAGAGAAAATAGTGATTTTTTTTTTTTTTTAATGTTGTGAAGCCCTGAAGATATCCATCTCCTAAATATCACTTGAGCAAACGCAGATGAGAGGGCAAGCTATTAACCTCAGGTTTGCAAGTCTTAAGAGTATTGCAATCTAAAATACCCTTGGTGGGAGATAGGAATATTAAAGACTCCTGCTGAAAGAAGGAGAACCCACTGAAGCATTTTTGACTGCCGTAAATAATGAGACAAAAGAAAACCATGTTACTTTGGCAGCTTTTCTTATTAGACAGTGCTCAAAGAAAAGACTACTGTCAAATACAGGTCTACAGGCTGTTTCTGCCTCCAGAAAAATAATATTCTGTTGAATGGAAATTATATAGTGAAAGTAAAGTGAAACTAGATTAGAGTCTCACCACTTTGAGGGGAAACTGAAAATCACAAAGTCATAAGTGCAGAATTCAGAAGGGATTTCACAGGTCAAAAGGCAAAACAAATGCAAAAGGAAGTCTTACAAAAGGTATAACAAAAGTTGAGCCCCAAATAATTTCAGGCATTTCAAACACACTGTACCAAAGCTACAGAAATAACCATTAAGAAAAATGGAGCCCACCAGTAGCAGATGCAGAGGAGAGCAGCACAGAGGTGCACAGGGCCAGCCAGGGGGACAGTAGTCAGCAGTCTGGGAAAACAAGAGCTGAGATGATGTCTCAGTACTCTCAGCAGACATAATACAACATGACTTGACAGAACTCTTTGAATTACATATCAGTGCTCATGGCTCAACTTGAAAATCTTGTAATATGAATTAAAAAACTCATAAACTTGTTAAATGAAAAATATAGTGGAAAGACAGAACCTTCTGAAAGACTGAGTCAAATACAAGCCACAGTGGGAAGCAGCTAGGTTTGTTATAAATACTGGGAATATTAGAAATACAAGGACTAAAATTAACACAAGTCAGAAACTTGGATATAAATAATTTAATTTACACTAAGAGGATATCAATGTGACCCTTTCAAACACAGCTGCGTTACTACAACAAGGACTGACGTTTCTCTGAGCTGCCAGGACACAGCCTGCCAAAGGACATCACCATGCACATCTAGGAAGAAAGAAGCTTCAGTGGTTTTAATTGGTATTGACTTTGTACTCTCTGTTTTCTATTATGGATATGCATTAACACAAAACTTCAAAACAAAATTCCACTGAAATTAATGAGTTCTGCATGACAAAAAGGGACTTGCTGAGCTGATATAAAAGTCAGCAAAAATTCATGGAAATTACTCTGAGGTTCAGTTGAAAAGTTAATGAATTTCAATGAACCCAATTATTAACACAGATTCTGAGTCTCATCAGTATCCTGGTCAAACAGAACCACAAGCAGAACCTTACACAAAGAAAGAGGAAACCCGAATTTCAAGAAGTGCAACACTAAAGGAGGCTTAGTGTGGAAAGGACGTGTAGACGATGACACGACTACCCTCCTTACCATCCTTGATTTCATTTGTTTATGCCTTCATGATGAAAGGAGCACAGCTACAGTACTTGCATCCCTCTTCATTATAGCAGAACTGTAGAGGACAACCACTGGAGCCAAATGGAAGAAATTAGGTATTCATGAAGTGTAAAGTTATAAATGAATTAGAAAAAATGCCCTGCTGGGCAGCTACATGCCAGACCACAGACAGGTGCAATTGGAGGCAGACAAAATTCATCCGGGGAAGCAGGCAGGGACATCTCAGGGAAAGGGGTACAGAAGCATGTTTTTCTAGGACCTCCTCTGGGCAACCAGGTCATTTAGCCTCAGCTTTTTTGACTCCTTTTGGCAGTCATTATCAACTTTGCTCCAAACTTTGCAGATGAGAATTCTGCTTTCTCACTTTTCAGTTGAGAAAATCCTCTTTTGCACCATGCCCAAACTGTGCAGAACTGAGTGAAAAATAAAACAAATGCAGAAAGCAATGAGCAAATCATCCAAGGAGCAAAGCACAGGCACAAATAAACAGAAACCTGAATCCAGTTAGGCACATTGCTGCTTTCTTGCACAAGTAGGACAATCTTCTCCCTGCTGTTCTGACAGAAGGGAACCTTGAAGATTTTCCACAGAACTTGTTGTTCAGACAATTTTTTACGCTCTAGAAACACACAGAGAGATTGTGGTTGCAATACTCCCCTCGATGCCTACGCTTGTCTGCAGGGCCAGGAGCTCCCACTGTCTTCAGCTGTAATGGAGGAGCTCATTGCCTGAGGATCTGGGGTTTATGCAGAGCAGGCTCAGGTACTCCCCATGGTAAAACTTCAACACTACAAGGCTGTCTGTAGTATTTGCTTTAGGAAAATAAACATTTAGCTATGAAAGGTTATATGACTGATACAGACAGGTATTATTTGCATGGTCAGGAATATTTCCAACTTCAGAGAACAAAATCAAAACCCCAGCAAACCAGACCATATATTGCTGTGTCATCCATCTTTGTGTTCGTTTCTCAATCTCATTTCTAGCACCTCAGAGCTCCTCCACCATCAGCACCGTTCTGTTGCTGCAGTAGTGAGAAAGATGTCATTCATTAAACAAAGAACTTCTACTGAGGTAAAATGGGGCTTCATGTTAAAATACCTGATCAATCGAAGAGTTATGGTCAATAGCTCACTGTCCACACAGAGGCAAGTGATGTCCCTCAGGGGTCGGTGTGGTGGACAATACTGTTCCACATCTTTGTGGCAACATGGATTGCGTACACTCTCAGCAAGTTTGTCAAAAACACCGAGCTGTGTGGTGCAGTCGAGGAAAGGGATGACATCCAAAGGAACCTTGACAGGCTGGAGATGTGGGCCAACGCAAACCTCATGAAGTTCAACAAAGAAAAGTGCAAGGTCCTACACCTGGATTGGGGCAATCCCAGGCACACCTTCAGGTTGGGAGGAGAAGTGATGGAGAGCAGCCCTGTGGAGAAAGACTTCGGGGTGATGGTTGATGAAAAACTCACCATGAGCCAGCAATGAGCACTGGCAGCCCAGAAAGCCACTGGAATCCTGGGCTGCATCCAAAGGAATGTAGGCAACAGATCAAGGGGTGGGATTCTGCCCCTCTACTCTGTTCTGAGGTGAGACCTCACCTGGAGCACTGAGCACAGTTCTCGTGCCACCAGTATAAGAAGGACATGGAACTGTTGCAACAACCCCAGAGGAGGCCAAAGTTGATAAGAGGAGTATCTCCTCTACAAAGACAGGCTGAGAAAGTTGGGGCTGTTCAGCCTGGAGAAGAGAAGGTTGAGTGGAGACCTCAGAGTAGCCTTCCAGTATCTGAAGGAGGCCTGCAGGGAAGCCAGAGCCTCTTCATCAGGAACTGTAGGATAGGGCAAGGGAGAATGGCTTCAAACTAGAATAGAGTAGGTTTAGATTAGATGTTAGGAAGAAATTCTTCCTTGTGAGGGTGGTGATGCACTGACAGAGGTTGCCTAAAGAAGTTTTGGATGTCCCATTCCTGACAGTGTTCAAGGCCAAGTTGGGTGGGGTCAGAGCTAAGGAGTTGGAATGAGATGATTTTTAAAGTCCCTCCCAAACCAAACTATTCTATGATTCTATAATTTGATCAAGTAGATAAGTTTATGGCAAATATCAATGGAACAAATAAACACTGAAATGAAAAAAACTGCAGAAACAATTCCCACCTAATGCTCAATGCAAGAGCATTAAAAGCTAACAGTCTTCAAGTTGAAACAAGACAAAACATCTCACTGGTCTTTAGGAGCAAAGAGAAATGCAAGTGTGAATGTATGGTCATGTTTATGGAGGGTGGGAGAAAATGTACAGCCAAAGTCAACACTGCTTCCAAATTTAGTCTTGGACTAAATCAGACCCCCAAATCCAATGCCTCCAGGGTTTCAGAGTGTCTAAAAGAAAACTGGAAGGCTTTTTAATAGAAACTTTACATAAAGGAGTCTTAATCTTGGAATTTGAGAGATCTGCAGATCCTCAGAAGTTAGGCAAGAATGAAACTTAATCCTGTTAAATTCAGTAAAGTAAATCTCCCACTAACACAAACTGAAGTGAGGGCAACAGGAGCAGATCAAAGCAGTACTGCAGCACAGTCACCCCAGCACACTGCTCTCTCCTCCCCAGGGCTCTAACGGGGGCCTGATGAGCAGCTGCAGACAGACGTAATTCACATCACTCTGGGAACAAGCTGCAAATCATACTGTGTAAAAAGGTCTCATTACTTTTGTGCAACTCATTTTAATAACTATTTGAGTGTAGCTATGCTTCCCTGTATCCACACGTATAATAAAAGTGGTGTGGGCATCTGCTGATGGGGATGACATATATTTGATAATTTGTATATTCACATGAGAACAAGTGGGAGCTGAAAAATAAACCAGAGGAGGAGGAACACTGGATTTTAGGGCCAGGGCAGGAAAGAACTGGCCCCAGAACCAGCAACTGTATTTTAGCATGAAGGCATCATTAAGGTGAAGTGGAAAGGGGACGACACAGCAGGGCAGAGATGTACAGCAGCTCACCGGGGACAAGCCACTTTCAGCCCCAGATGCTGCTTAGCCACGTGATAACACATCTTATAAACCAGTCTGCATCTTAACTTGGTGTCACAGGCTGACCTGAATGAATGTATGTAGAGTCCAAGCACGTCTCTAGTAAAGCAGAAATGTCTTAAACAGGGTTTACAAGTTAGTCTGCATTTTAGTTTTGGTTCTTAATCATTTTAATTTCTCTTCCTCTTTTAACAGCACAATGTTTAAAATTCAGCTTTTAAAAGTGAAATAATCACGTCATCATACAGAAAAATATGCACTTGCATAATTACAGTTGATAGACAATATATTAAAAGAAAATGCTCAGGATATGATTCTTACCAAAGCTGGTATTGAGTTAGTTTCAACAAGTAGCAAAATTTTAAGTAAAAAAATCAAAATCTAAAAAAAAGGCATGGAACAAAAGAGAGCGGTAAGCAAGAATATATATAAGAAAAGAAAATAGGCAAGACTACATGCAAAAAGATTTATTTAAAAGTGATGTTACAATTTCAAAACTGACGTGAGGAGAAAAAAAAGGAAGAGTCAAAATACCTTTTAAATCTTGTATGCTAAATAATGGTGCAAACAAATGAAAACATATGCCAGCATTTCCTTAGTCCTGCTCTTTGACATACAATTTGAAAATCTCACTTTTCCAAATTGTATGAAGAGGAAAACCCAAAACAGCTACAGAATCTTCAGCACCACAAGCGTTTGCTGTGTGAAAACTTGGTGAAGGACTGTGAAGTTGCTGACAGAGATTTTTGTGTTGTTTTTTTTTTGTTTTTTTTTTTTTTTACCTGAAAGACAAGCCCTGAAACTTCTAATTAGATACTTGATTTCCGAATACAAAAATCGGTGCTATCTCTGAACATGAGTTACTCACACAACTTTGAAGCAACCTGTAGATGAGAGGAATAGGGGACACTCTCCTCTCAGTTTATATTTCACCCTTTCCTATCAAATGCCTGCCTTATGGCATTAAAACATCCCACAGAAATCACTGGTGGGTTTGTACAAACTCTTCTCTTCCCTCAACTCTCAGACAGTATTGCTTCAAAGCACACTATCAGATACAGAGAAATCACAACTAGGGATGACTTAGGAAGTTCAAAATAAAATAAAAATCAGGGCAAATAATTGCCAAACAATGGTTTGCCACACTCAATCAGATCAAGAGCTCAGAGTCTATCATCTTTCATAGCATCATAGAATAATTTTGTTTGGAAAATACCTTTAAGATCTTTGAGGTCAGCTGTTCCTGAGGTACTGCCACTACCTCCACATTCAGAGGTCAGGAGGGGGAAAAAAGTCTAGTTTTTCCCCAGTACAAAATGCCTCATGTCTGCATGTCCATCAGCACAGGCCACGTTGCTCAAAATCACAGGCATCACAACACAACAGATCCATCTTTCAAATATAAGTGAGATCCTTAAAAGTCTAGGAAATTTTAATTAATTTAAATTCATTCAAAACTGCTGAGCAACGGGGAACAGTAATTACACGTCTTTAATCAGGTTTTACTGCTAATCTGATCTCGTGCACATGGGAAGCAATGTCATCAGAGAAAATGCATTTCTGTAAAAGGTGTGAGAATAGAAGAGTTAAAATTCTACCAAGAGTGAAGTAGTAAGACAAAATGCTAGCAGAGGAAGCCATTACAGGTGGCACGGGAGTGCTCTCAGGAAATAGCAGCCTGGAGAGCTTTGCAAGCTAAATATCAGCAGCGTGGTACAGAGTTAAAGAGCTAAGGGGTTGTGTATTTCCTTCAAAGAGAAAAACATTTTCAGTAAAGCAGCAAAGATACATCTGCTATAAATATTTAACAACTCTGTATCAGCTTGAAGCAAGCAGGCTGAATAGAGCCTTCATTTTGAAGCAGCCTCTGTTTCTGGCAGAGCAGACACCGGTGACACTACCCTCTGCTGTAGCAAACCACAAAGTGCCTGGCTGGATGGCACTGCAGCCAGCACAGCCAGCAGCCCCAGGGAAGCCTCTGGACATCATGTCCTCCTCACCAACGGTGGCACACCGCTGCTTTCTCTGATGAGCCACCCTTGGCCCATCGCAGCTGCTACCCTGAAGCTGCTGCAAAGGGTGAGAGGGCGGCAGGGAGACTCCAGGGTCCCCACAGCTCTGATACTTTGATTCAAAGTGCATTGACTTGCATAGTTTAAAGTGTATTTGTACTGAAATACTGAAATACATTCAAGCTTTTATTCTTGTTTGTATTAATTTGTAATTTATGCTATATACAAATGATTTCTAAATTATGTTCAGTCTTTTATTAGTGTTTCCTCATCCCGTGTTCTGTTCCCTGTTAAAATTGCAAAGTGATCTGACATAAATATCCATTTTCTAGAAGGCTGAATATAGTTGCTCTGTTGCAATGAACAGTCTACAGCTCAGCATGTGTCCTACAGAGGACCAGCCAGAGCTGCTGAAGCATTTCCTCTTCCAGGGTACTTCAGCTTGTATTGAAGGGTCTCTCCTAACCCCTCAGGCACCCTCTTCTTTCAAGAATAGAGCATGCAGACAGCAGAGAGCACTGTTTTCTGCCTTATGAACCTCTCTGAGAAATTCACAACTCCCAGCCTAAGAACAGGCAACAGGGAGTAGCTGAGAGAGTCAGATCCTACATCGTCCCCTGCAGCAGTGTATGTGTGTGCTCATGGGGTAAACGAGGAGAAATTTAGCTGAAAAGGGCAGTCATAGTCATAGTCCCAGTCCTGGAGCTCCTCTGCAAGAAAAAAATCATGTTATCTACTAGTCTGATTCTCTAGTAGCTCTTGTGAAGCCACACCTTTACATGGGTCAAGGCAAAAGGAGATGGCACCAAATCTTTCTGAACGTGAAGGACATGGGGGAAACACATTCAGCCTAGGAATCCTTTCACAAAAATCACGCTTGCTCATCTACTGATCTTCCTAAACCCTCTCCACACAGAAGTATCCATCACTCCTCTGCTTTCAAACTGCTGAAAAAGCCTGCAATGACTGTTTTACATACAGCTCAGTCCAACTGCCCTCCAAGAGAGGCATGTCCCTTTCTGTATGTCCTTTTTAGTCACAACCCCAGGCCACATTGCTGAGTGTCTTACAAGAAAGCCTCAGACTACAAAAGTTACCCCAAAAAAATATTTGCAGCTAGAATGACCCACCAAATAAACCTATTGAGACAGAAGACTGAACACAGGGAAGGTATTTCAGTGAGTAATACATAATCAAGCTGGGAAAATCCTTCCCACAGCTGTTGGCCAATTAGAAATTCATACTCAACAAGTGACAAAAAAACCCCTCTTGAACATAAAAGCAATGCATTAAGTCTTATTAAAAGTCTTACTTCTAGAATTTTATAAACTTCTAGATTAGTGATCTCTAGATTTGGAGTTTACTTAGGGAAGTACCTGGATATGCTTGCCATGCTGTGATAGCCTTTCCATGGCACCTGATATCCACACCACCTAAAACGGCTACCGAGTTTAAAGGGCATCTGCACTAACCCAGTAGGGCAGTGCATGTGGCCAAGAAAAAGCATTTTAGGGATTGCATACTTATTAGAAGAAAATCATGCAACTGCAAGGCTTCTGCAAAAATAGGCAAGGGTTTCTGTAAGTTCCAGCCTCAGGTTTATCTATGCAGAACAGTCACGAAATGACATTTGAATTGCTGTAGTCATTATGCATTACACCCACTTGTTCCTAAAGCTGATGGTCTTCAGTCAAAATCGAAGTACCCTTTGTTGATTTCAGTTTATTTTATTTTGACAGGAGATACAAGAAGGAGAATTATGGGAATATGAATCCTGAGAAAGAGTATCAGCAGATCTAGGGTCTAATGCCCTGTAACAAACACAGACTGACTTCACACAGTAGGTCAGTGTGCCATAAAACAGAGTTAACCTAAGATAGAAAAAAGGCAAAGATCTGAAAAAGAGATGCTTTGGAGCCTGAACAGAAGAATTATGGCCACAGGAACAGAGAATTTCCTGCGGGACAAAAGTCCCACAACTCAGGAGGACCAAGCTGCCCCTCTCAGGGGTCTTCCTGTAATATTAATTTTAATTTTCCACCTCTTATGCAGAAATCACAGCATTTATTTTTGTCACAACACTTGTACACAGATGAGCTTGTTAAAGACTGAGATGCCCCAAAGCCACAGCTACAAAGACCAGAAACACTTGAGGAACATCTATTGAACTTCAGCAGGGATTTCTGTATCTTTTTTCAGTTACCAGGTGAGTAAGAGCTTCTCTGAGAGACTCTGAACAATATCATTCAGACTTAAGCAAGAGCTCTTCAGACAGGGAGTTCTGGCACCAGGAAGGAAAGAGCAATTCTGTGTAGATAAATGATACTGGAGTATGCTGCTTCCAACGACTGCTACTTCCGAGGCTGCTCTAGTTTTTTAGCAGGAAACCAAGTTCCCAAAACTCACAGGCCACACTGTACGTGACTCGATTGTTTTAGAGACTCTTAAGACAGCCTTGCCAATTAAATTATAAACTTATATATCCAGCATTTCATTCACTACCTGTAAAAGAGGGTTGGTGGCCTTGCTTTAAGGGGGCAAATCTGAGCTCCATGCTGCCAAGTCTGAAAATTAATTCAAAGAGGTGGCACACCATGGGCACTGATACAACTCTTTTGCTTAAGCATAAAGCATAAACTAATAACAGCCTGAAGCGATTGCTGTATCTGACCATGGGAGTGCTTCTTAATTCTATTACTTTTCATTCAAATTTCATTATTGAAGACAGAAGGGGAAGAAAAGCAATTAATGGGAAAAAATAATAAACAAAATGCATGTAAATAATCACCCATGCTCACTTGACCCATTGCTGCAGGCAGATAAGAGGAGAAGCAGGCAGAATTTTAGCTCACAATCTTAAAAATCAGTCCTTGAATGTAATGAAACATTAATATCATACGTTACATCCATAAACACTTGCAAAAATTTACAGAGAGCTGCTGATTATTTGAACTGGCGGGTGAAAGCACAGCACTGTTAGGACAGCCTGGTAAGGGTTAGAGCTTTGGCAGACATCAGAAGGTTTTCACAGCATCTGTTACAACCTCCACATTCACTGCACTGCAACAAGACAGACCCTGCCAGCTTGCACAGCTTTAAACCTTCTCTGAATTCAATCCCCAATATTTGTGTTTCTTGGGTGATACCAGCACTGTGCATACTTGGAAGTACAACATCCAATGAGTTGGGGAATAAGGGCTGAGGCTGGACACACCTGCAGTTTTAGGATGAGTGGAGTGATATGAAATACCCTTGATAACACTGCTGAAGTTGAATTACAGCAGTGGGAGATGTGCACAAATGGGGGTTTTGGAAGTGCCTCTTGTTGGCTGAGCTTTCTCTGGCCCTCAGTGTGACAGTGGAAAAGCAATTATTGGGGGATTAGAGTTCCAAAAGCTTCAGATAAACACATTTCCTACCAGAGCCCCCAGCAGTTTTGTAGTTCACATCTACCTGAGCTGGAACTGTTCCTCTCTACTATTTCACTACAGAAAGAGGCTGAGTGTGATACCCCTCCCCTGCATATAGCTCAGACCTCATGGCATAAGGATGATGGGAAGAGAGAAGCTATCTCTTGTGTAACCCACCAGGCACTGTTCCCTGAAAAAGGTTTGTCTGTCACACCACACAGCCTCTCTTTTCCCTCATTTCCTAGGCACCTTCTCATTTTAAAGCACAAAATTGCTAGAAGAGACAAGCCGGAGCCTAAATGCTAAGCTGTCTGTCTCCTTAGGCTGCACAGGAGCAGTGAGCTTGGTACTGAGATTCTTGGGAAGAAGAACATCAAAAGTCAGTATGCAAGAAGTCCTTTTGGATTTTGTCCTGGAGGCATTGACAGCCTCACAGTCCTGTGCTGTCCATTGAGCACAGTACATGGTGAAGAACTGCATGCTTTTAAATGAGGCTCTCTAAACCAAAAAAAATTATGTTATGCGTATTTTGACCCCGTGGATTTCTCTTCAGATGAAGAAATTATTTCAGTGGCTTTATCAGGAGTGGCTTTATCCCTATAAGTTTTTTTAAAGGAAAGTAGAACAAAAACAGTAGCACATCAGAAAATCCACCAATTCTACACACTACTTTGTGTTCATACATTTCGAAGCCCCACAGTGCATTGACAGACTGAGAGCCAAAATACACAAGGACCAAAAAGATCCTGTGGCAGCAAGAGGACATGTCCTGAGGCTGACTCCACCAGGCTGTACCACTATTGTGTGGCACAAGCGTTATGGTATCAGTAGCTACAGATGGTACAACAGACGGCCTGGTACAATTGTTAGGCTGTTTCCTGGTTGAATTACATTTTCATCATATACAAGTAGGACATGTGCAGCATCCAAACCCATATCATCAGGTATGGTGAAAAATATTTTCATTCATATCTGATCATTCCTTTGCTATGAGGGTAGTTTGTTAGTTCACTGAGATAACACTAATGCAGCTGCTGCAACATGGCCAAATGGTCTAAATATAAAAAACACTTTTTAAAATCCTTGATGACTATTAGTTAATTTGCTTCATTAATGTATGTTACTACCAAACAACAAATACAGAACAGAATTAAAGAGTCCCTGAACAAATAAACACTCAACATCCACATGCAGCTTCCATTATAATTCACAATTATTCCTTAAGTATTAACAAACATCAGTTTCTGGGAATGAACTTTGCACAAACAAATTTTTAACCCTAAATTTCTCACTGCACAGTGGTCCCGAGCTTTTTCTATGCACAAATTTGTGAAATAAATTATTTTTATGAAATGTTCTATCATGAAAATGCAAGCAGAAATTATATTTTGATTGCCATAAATGTTGTCAATTATTTATTTCCTGTTCAGTGGTTGCAGAGGCATCTGCTATATTTTAAAGGCATCATGCAGATAACATGCAACATTTATTTAAGTGGTTGCACACTGCGGAGAGCTTGATTTAACCAGTCTTTATTGCACTTCTCACTGGAATGAAGACTGACAATTTGACAGTCAGCACCTTTCATGGAAGCTTAAGCTCATTCAGAGCCACTGAACACAAAATTTTTACCCTGGCAATTTAACAAGTATGCAGCTTGGTGTAGCATGACACAGGCAACTTTATGCACATTGGAGAAAAAGGCCACATATGAATAAGAACCGTGACTGTGCCTGCAGGTAATACAAAGCCAAACTACAGATACAGAGAGAAGACAGGGCAGAAATCCTACCTCATAGCTAAGTTCTTAGCACATTCAGATTTCACCTCAACCAGAAAGTCTCTTTTTACTCTTTTCTACTCACATTTTATTATTCTGTGTTCCACTTTTGCTATAATTTTGCAGATTACTAGTTGGACTAAACTCCATTATTTTCAATGCTGCAAATGCTTCTGTCATTTATCCAAATAGCAGTATCACACAGGGCACCCCGTGTTTATACAAAAGTCTGTATCCCTTTGCTAGTACTTCTGCTCTATAGGAGATTAAGAGGCCCCAAATTACCTGTTAGATTGAGGATGGGCATAGCATAGCACTCTCATATCTATTACTTTATCGACATACAAGAGGAAAATATAAAAACTACTACTTAAATAAAAATACAGAAATTCTGATTGTGCTCAACAATGAAAAATAAAAGGTCGATGGGCTCAGTTTGGAGATGTCCTCTCTTGTGGCCCAGTCTCTTCCTCTCTATTTACACATTAAACAACAACAAAGGAACAAGAATATGTGCAAGTCTATAAATTTAGACAAAACAAGTGGTACAGAACAGAAAGAACTAAATTTTTTTGGAGGAGTTGTAAGAGACATAGTAATTGCCTGAGGCAGGTGAATCAACAACAGCAAGAAAAATATCACAAAAAAAACAAACCAGAATTTCGGCAGGTGCCAGTGCACCGGGGCAGCACAGCATGGGCAGTACAGCCTGGCTCCACTGGAGTGTGCTCTTAGCTTGCGATAGGAACATCAGGGAGTGCGGAGCCGCAGCAGCCCCTGCTCTAACGAGATTCTGTGTGACAAGTGCTGGCAGGGTCCATATCAGCAAGCGAAAAGGCAGCTGTGCTGATGCTGACACCAGTCAGAAATACTTAAAATTAACAGAGAATGAGAAGGGGGTTGTGAAAGAGGGTCTTGCCTTACCAGTGAAACGAGGCCCAACAGCTTCAAAGGAGTGAGCCTGAACAAAGGACCACCTGAGCTTTACCACGGTCTGGGGTCCTCCTGTTCAGGCATCAGCTTTTTCTGTGTCTCTTATCACCTGGCTGTCTCTTGTCAGCTGTGTCTCTTGACATCTGGCTGGTGCCACAGGTGTTCCTGTGCCCTTTTTAATGCAAGGGATCCATGCCAGTTCACAACCTCGAGTCCAGCAGTGGGACATTGCAAACACTGACCTTAGAAACCCACCGACTCAAAAAAAAGAAAAGACTGAACATGTAGACTAATTAGCATTAGAGCAAAAGAATCAGTAACCAAAAGAAGGTAGAATACTAATTAATAAGAGAACTAGATAACTTGTAGCCAACTGTGATTTCTTTTTTTGCTAAAAAGTATATATAAAGTTTTAAGAATCGGATTGCTTGATTTGTGGAAAACTTCCACCTTGAACCCTGAGCAGAATAAACAATATCTCCTTTCTAATTTGGGCCCTGTGTTTGTATTTAGAGAGTCTCTAAACTGGCAATAATACCACCGGCGCTGTTTGCCTCACAGCAAACTTTCCCTGGGCCTCACCCCAGGCAGATCCCCTTGCTCTGGACTCAGCAGCCTTGAGGTGACAATGCTGTGACACTGCCGCCAATGCAGATCTTGCCTTCTGCTCATTAACCATGGTGCAGTTAATTAAAATAGCAGGCAAAACCAAAACCAACAGTTTATACTTTGATTGAGGACTGCCAGTTTGTGTTTTTCCAGACAGGGGAAAAAAAGAAAAAAAAAAAGATCAATGCTTTTACACAACTTCAGTGCTTGAATAACTCTGCCTTCCACAGCAAACAGCAAGAGCCAAGCCTCCAACAGGGTCAGTGGGTCCTGATTCAACGAAGCCAGTGCAGGTTTATACCACTGTAGGCTTTGGGTTTAACGGTGCTTGCATCTCTGCCTGTGTGCCTCTGCCTGGGGATTGCAGCAACACTGAGGAGGACTTGGGGGTGCTGGTGAATGAGAGGCTGGACATGAGGTGGCAATGTGGAAACCAACCATATCTTGCCACCACCTCCTGGGTGAGCAGGGAGCCTGGCTGCTTCGCTCCTGGCATGGTCAAGTCTGGGACACTTCTGCTTCACAGAAGGATGGGACAAAAAAGAAAGCTCCAATTATTTCAAGAGAGGACAAGCACGTCCCTGCTCCCCTGTAGGCAGTGATAAGGATCACAGTCTATGTGTAAGGGAAGACACATTCAGTCTTTATTGAACAAGTTCAAATAAAGCTGACTAGACTTCAGTTTCTTCCTTAAAATTATGCAGTATCGTGCCATGTGGCCATAAAACAGTCTACCATCGGGTTTTACTACACTGTATGTAGTACATACTAAATGAAAACACAGTCTACTGCCCCAGCCCAGAGGAGGGGACAAGTTGCTTCTGAGTGTCATAGGTTTAGCCCCTGTGCTTTCTGCACAGTGTTTATCAACCCATAAATTTTGCTAATAAGCAGAAAAAGTTTACACAGACAAAACAGATCTTCTTGAAATAGGGATTAATATTAAGATTTATTGTTACACAACAAGAACTAAGGGAAAATACTTATATACACAGTTCTAACTAGTTTTCCTATAACAACAAACTTACATATGTACAAATACCACCCCTCCTTCTCTTCCTCAAAAACAGTCCAGAGGAAGAAAGAGAAAGGAGGAAAGAAAAAAAAAAAGGCTTTAAGGTAACAGTTCCAAACTCCTGCAGCTTGAAGACATTTCTCTTCATTGGAATGCAGGGAGTTTACTTCTGACCTCTAGCTGCTTGTCTACAGCTCCTGAGGGTTTTATCATGTTGTCACCACGGGATCTGGGGCTCCGTGGAGGTTCCTTCCACGAGGAGTTTCAGGGGGGTTTCCTTAGACTCACCACCCCTCGCCAGGTTCACAGAGGTTCTGGGTTTCTTTTGGTTCAGTCTACACCCAAGAACACTTTCTGATGCTGTGCTTCTGCTGCTTGTAGCTTCTTCTCTTTTGCTCTCTGGAATTCTGAATTCTTTCTGCTTTTGGCCAGATGCCCAGTCTTGGCTCTCGGCCATGGCTGGTTACTCCAACTTCACCACTGCTCCCCCACTTGCAATGAAGGGGGTCATTTGCCATCAACACCTGGTCCAGACTTGCACCGGGCCCCTGCAATATTAGGGGCTTAGTGTTAAGGTTCATCTTTGGACAAAAGTCTCAAGGTCGTTAGGGGCTCAGCCCCTCCAAGGAGAATTCACTCAGCTTTTCTACCATTCTGTGGCTCCAATTCTTCTGCAGCTTGCTACATACAGCTTTCAGGTCTTGGCCTCAAGCCATCTCTGCCCTCCCTGGGCTATCCAGGCCTCCGGGGGAAGAACCCACACGAAAGTCTCTTCACTGCAAATCATTTCCACAGGTGGCAGGTGTTTTAGTTTTTAAGTCTTTTCCCCTGCTGGAGAGGGAGAGGGGGGGCTCCCCCACACCTCTGCACTCCCTCCTTTTCACTGACCTTCGAGTCTCTGTCTTATCTCAGGTTCTTCTTTACTCTCCGCCGGCTGAAGTTTCTTCTGTAACGTCTCAGCTGAGCAGCTTTTCTCNAGCCGAGCAGTTTTCTCTGGAGTTTCCTCTCCACTCTGCTACAGGCCTCGGCCGGAGGCTTCAGTGCCATGCCTGCCCCCGGCCCAAGGCCAGGGTAGGAGGGGGCCCGGCCCCCACTCGGGGGGAGGCCTTGCTACCTTCACACCATGGCTCTGAATTTCTTTCTGCCCCACACACAACTACAACCCTTCTTTTCCGGTTTGTGTTAAATATGTAATTCATAGAGACGTCACAGAAGTCTCCAATTGGCTACCTAGCCAGAATTTCACCTGGAATCAACTATTTTTTACTAATGAGGGGGATGGGCTAAACCATGACACTGAGATAAAATTTGCTAGCTAATAATGGCTTTCAGCAACTTCTGCTGCTGTCATAATGCTAGCACTTTCTTATTTTTATGTCTCTATTTCCTGCAACAATCTAGGTGCCTCGCCATGCACTAATGTTACTATTCAATAAAACATTAAAAAAGGTATTAAGTACAGCACCATGCCAAAAGCTACTGCAACTACAAGCAGAAGTGTCTAAATGACCCTGTTTAAGAGCCGGGAGCATATAGAGGAAAATGTTTTTCTTGCTCACCATACATTCCTCACTGAAAGTTGAGGGTTGATGAGGTCAGGAGAAGGTCCCCAATCCATAGGGACATAGGGAAAATTTGAATCTTCATGCCAGTACAAATGGTATGGGGCTGCTCTAGGTCCAAGTGCTGCTATGGATCACACATACCTCCCCATGATCCCTTCATGCAGCAGAAAGGTACAGACCTTTCTACTGCTGTGCTCCACTCCCAGAGCAGATGAAGAGGCAGCTCTTCAAAACACAAACTATCACTTGGATCTATGCACTCTGACCTATGTACAACTGAAAGAACATAGATATGGAGGCAACTTAATTTTTCCTCTAATCCTCTGGGACATAAGAGCAGTTTCCACGATGCAAACATTGGTGTCATGGTTTAGCCCATCCCCCTCAGTTTTAGGGTAGAAGATGGTTAGTTCCAGGTGAAATTCCGGCTAGGTAGCCAATTAGAGGACTTCTCTGACGTCTCTACGAATGACATATTTAACACAAACCGGAAAAGAAGGGTTGTTGTCGTTGTGGTAGTTGTGTGTGGCGCAGAGAGAAATTCGGAGCCATGATGTAAGTGAGGCGGCGAGGCCCCCCCGAATGGGGGGCCAGAGCCCTCCGCCCCTGGCCTTGGGCCAGGGGCAGGCATGGCACTGAACCTTCTAGCCAAAGCATGTAGCAGAGTGGAGAAGAAACTCCAGAGAAAAACTGCTCAGCTGAGACAGAAAGAGTTCCAACCCTGAGAGGAGTGGCAGAGAGCAAGAGATAACAATGCAGCTGCCAAGGTCAGTGGAAAAAGAGGGAGTGCNTAATTAGACAGAAGAGACTTTTGTGTGAGTTCTTCCCCCGGAGGCCTGGATAGTCCGGAGAGAGCAGCGATAGCTAGAGACCAAGACTAGATCACTTGAACTGTTTGCAGCAAGCTGCAGAAGAATTGTAACCACAGAATGAGAAAGAAGTTGAACAAATTCTCCTTTGAGAAGCTGTGTGCCTCTGATGACTTTGGGACTTTGTCCAAAAGATAAGCCTTACACGAAGCCCCCCCGTATGAAGGACCTGGTCTGAACTTAGACCAAGTGTAATGGCGAGTAGAGAGCAGTAGCCACTTGGAAGTGCTAGCCACGGCCGAGAGCCAAGATGAGGCGTCTGGCCAAAAGCAGAGTCAGGAAAATTCTAGAGAGCAAAAGAGAAGAAGCTACAAGCAGCAGAGAACAGTATCAGAAAGTGTTCTTGAGTCTGGACTGAGCCAAAGAGACCCAGAACCCCTGTGATCCCAGCGAGGGGTGGTGAGACAAAGGAAACCCCCCTGAAACTCCTTGTAGAAGAAACCTCCATAGAGCCCTGAATCTCGTAGTGACGACATAGTTATATCCTCAGCGACTATAGACAAACAGCTTGAGATGGGAGGTATATTCTCCTGCATTCCAGTGGAGAGAAAGAGAGATTCAAGCTGCAGCAGTTTAGAACTGTTACCTTAAAAACTTTTTTTTCCTCCCTTCTCTTTCTTCCTCTAGACTGTTTTTGAAGAAGAGAAGAGAAGTGGCATTTGCATATATATATATATGTGTGTTATTATAAGAGAACTAGTTAGAGTTGTAAATATAAATATATGTAAGTATTTTCCCTTAGTTCTGTAGTGTAGCAATAAATCTTAGTATTACCCCATTTCAAAGCGATCTGTTTTGTCTGTGCAAAATCTTCCTACCAATTAGTAAAATTTATGAGTTGATAACACTGTGCAAAAAGCACAAGAGCTAAAACCATCACACATTGGCAAAGGAGATGCTACACTAAAAAGGACAGGATGTATCAGTGAAGCCATGTGCAGAGCTGACTTGGCACTGTGCATCCTCTGAGCTGGGGTAGTCCAGGCTGGACATCATGTAACCAAATCAGAGCAGAACAATTAGCTGCTGCATTACTAGGCCACAGCAGATGGACATTTCTACTAATCAGCATCCTTTGCACACTCCCACATCTACACATCATCTCTGCAAACAAGTTTTCGCATCCCTCAGGATCTAAAATTTTGCGAGGAGAGCCCATGTACCCCAAGAGACCACTGTTGTGAGTGCTGAACAAAAAGATAGCACAACTCAATCCATCCCAACACCCCTGCAGCAGCCCCCAGCGAGGAGTCAGACTCACTCCATGCAGGGTAAATCCATTTATCCATTCTCAGGGTGAAATCTCCCTTACTCGGCCAGACCAGCCTAAGAACTGGGAATAGCTCACCTGCGATTCTCAAGTCACACATAGCTCTTAAACATGTAAGGCAAGGCCTTTGCCATCGCTGTTTCACACAATTAATTGCATGGCTTTGCTGGATAATCCCTGCTGTCCAACAGCCAAGGCCAGCAAAGCCAGCCTGTTCTTTGACAGTCTAGCATCATCCTAAAAGAGTGCAGTGTTGTACTCACCTGCCAAGGCCTTCTTTAAATATGTGAAAAGGGAATTATACTGTTTACCAAGTAAAGAGGTCACAGTGGGCTGATCATTACCCAGGGGTTACTGAGCAGGAGCTTCACTGACTCTCTGAGGAAGAAACAATAAACTCTTTAAGCCTCTGAAAATACGATGTTTTTCCTATCCAATCCTAGTCCAAGCTGAAAGTGCAGCTTCTTGTAAAGTCAGCTGCTGATGAAACAACCTTTTGAAGAGCTGTTCCAGCTGCGTGCAGATCAAGCAGTGAGAAGATGGGGTACGGGAAGTGTCTTCTCAGCTACAGTCTTGACTCACTCCAGTTCTGATTGTCTCCAAGTCCAGGTATGGACAGCAAATGCAAGTAACAGCAAGTCAAGCCGAAACAGAACATAGAAAGAATGTGGGGGTTTTGTTTGTTTTATTTACTAGTTCTAGTCATCTCCCTAGATTGATCACCATGCAGGTTAGTAAAAATAAGTAAACAAAAATAATAGCAGCTGACAAAATATAGCCATTGTTAGGTCCAATAGCACAGTCAGAGCCTTGAGTGCTTCCCTTTGCTGGCAGCAGAGTATCCATCTAGAACCAAATGCTGCAGCCACACAAATATTGAGACTCCCTCGTGTGGCTGAAACAATACACTATTTTAGCAGATTATTAATTACCACTTTCTTTCTGCACCAATAAATTATTATAAGTTCTAGAATTACACAAAAGGGGGAGAACTTCCCCAAGGATGCATTATATATAAAATCCATTCATTATAACAGAATACTCCTCTTACAGACTGCACTTGGCAACAGCTCACTACTGTGTTAAGATATCATTTCAGAAGTACAGTGATTTTCTTTAGCAGATGTGTTAAAAGACATCACTCAAAAGTTAATAATTTGCAAGAGGAAAAATATCCAAAAACAAACTAAAAAAAAAAATAAATTACTATCTACTTAAAAATATCTATTCAATGTCTTAAGGTGTAGCTATTTCAAGAATATGAAAACTATTTCCACACGATTGTTAATAATGCTTTGACACTTTGATATGTTCCTGTCCCTAGAGAGCTCATGCCCTCTCCAGAGAGGCTGTCAGAAAAGAAACTTCAGTCCTAAAAGCTCCTGGGATGCAAATGCAGAGAACAGCAAGTACTTTCCATAAGAATCAGGGTGAATACTTTGGATTAGGTCAAATCACATTTATCTCAAATACCTGAAAATTCTGTCCTTGATAGAACAGGGTGCAATTCCTAAGGAACAGTAACAATAGGCCCGAAAACCGAAAATCCCTATGGTTTAGATCTCTGGTCCAATTTCTATTAGAACTTACATATTTATCGTTCTATTAAAGACTGTTCCTCTCAAGAGGGTGACATGAGCTGGCCAAGAATGTAGATCCTTGCAGGAAATCAAGGCAGAAGCTCAGGATGAACTGGGAGAATTCTCATGGCCAAATCAACAGTAAAAGTGGTCTCGGACAACTTCCAAAGCAGACACTGTATTCCGAAGTCCAGGGAACACTGCTACAGGAGACACACAGCCTTTTTAAGGCTTGCTGGGACCTTCACTCTTTTGCCATGGGTTAACCAAACTACTCCAGCAAGAGTGCTAGAATGAGGCTAAGCCAGCCCTGGCTGTGGCAGCTCTGGCTCCCAAGGGCTCTCCCCCAGAAGAGGCTGTCTCAGGGAGCCAAGCATGCAGCCACAGTTCCTGCACAGCCATCCTCCTTGCATCATTACATTTCAGCTTTCTCTGCACATGGGAAAGCCATCACTATGTAAGTAATGTGGCTGCTAATGCCTGAAAGCAATACTCTAACTTAAGCCTGTAGTAAACACTACTTAGAGTAGCTTCGACAGAAAAGCAGAGCTTTAAAGTGTTTTGACATAACTTCCTAAGAAAAAAACTTCATACAATTGCAGAAACTCATCCCAGACCTCTTGTCTTACCTGGCCAGTTTCAATTGAATTTGATAGAACAAAAATGATCCCCAAAATAAAATCTCCTTGCAAAATCAAGAAAACAGATGAGGAGGTAAAGGTGAGGTGCTGCATTAATACGTCCACATAGGGCAAGTCTTTGTACTTGTCATGAATCAGAAAATCCACAAAGCAGAAAGATATGAACACTCCAGAAAATCTTAACTTTCAAGTTAGATACCACTTAGCTCATACATAAGAGGCAAAAATGTCTGTCCCTCAAGGAACTACTTGCCTGGTGTCACACTGTGATGGAGCCTATGAGGGAATTCAAGCTCAGGAGGCTTAAACTCCAGCGGCACAGAGTCACACAAGTAAATATAAAGTCTTATATTTTAGCTGCTGCTCAAAGGGCCTCTTCTTTCCATAAATGTGGAGATGTTGTTGTCTTAGTTAAAACAGCCAGGACCAGTTCCATCACTGTGTGAGTATAACCCAAACTGCGTATTCTACACCCTCTGTGTCATTTCCCAGAAACTGTTAACAACAGACCCTTTGCAGCAGCTGCCCAGAGCACACCTGACCCCTCAGGCTCAGCTGGGTGTTAAGAGGCCTGTGAGACAGGAGGATGTTCCTGTCCTCACACCAATGAGTCAGGTGTGAGAACTCCCCTCTGGGGTGTCAGCAGCACCCCCACACCCAGCCTGAGGGGTCACGTCTGCTAATGGGCCATCAAGGATTCAAAAAATATCCCATGGCTCAAAATCACCCACTGTGGAACTCCCTGCCCTGGGGGAGGTACTGGGCATTCGTGCCTGAACCTGAGGGAATATAATCTTGGGGGTTTGGGACTTCTGGTACCACTCGTGGGATCCAGAGGAGGAGCAGAACCTCAACCGGACTGCGGCCACTGCTCTCAATTGGACTGCAACCATCACTCGCACCAATAGGTTTTTCCCCTCCTTTTACTCTTGGACTCAGGGGGGCCATCTGGGGCTCAGCACCGTGGCCAGCGAACACCATTCTGTTCAC
Organism: Oxyruncus cristatus; assembly: GCA_013399855.1. Classification (NCBI taxonomy): domain Eukaryota; kingdom Metazoa; phylum Chordata; class Aves; order Passeriformes; family Cotingidae; genus Oxyruncus; species Oxyruncus cristatus. Next base: position 182,409 of record VXAY01002651.1, read on the forward strand.
GCCCCAGGGTGCTGGGTTATACATCTGGGTTTTTGTGGGTTAGAACCAACTGTTCATCTGAAAAAATGTATTCATTGTATAATTTTTATTACATTGTAATTCTGACTTATAATCTCTTTTGAGTTGGGTTCATTTCTCCTGATGGTTTAACTTTAAACCAGCACAGTTGTAAAGCATAAGGTGAATGAATACATAACGTAATTGATTAAATCAGCCGTTAAAGCATCTGCCTTCACAAGAGAAGAACTAAGTCCATTTGTTTAATACTGGTGTTTCAGCAGTAGCACAGTAGTGCTTGCAGAATCCAGCTGTGGGAAGGAGGCCAAACACCTTGAGCTGTCACTGAGCTCCCAGGTGTAGACACTCAGGACATAAGCTGGAGAGAGGCAATGGTGACCCAGACCCTAAGGAGCAATAAGGTTGAAACTCTTCTTGGTAAAAACTGTAGATGAGACCGAAAAGCTGTAGCACTGTGCTACAGCCAAGCAAACCCCCTCAGCAGCCTTATTGTGCAGGCTGTGCACCACTGCATGGGTCACTTCTTCCACTGCTACTGCTTCACCAATGGCTTGCTTTTCTGCCGAAGTTTGGCAGCATTTAAACACCAAACTTCAAAAAGGGCCACAAACCAGACACAAGTTGTTTCATGGGTTTTCTGTTTACATCACTTCTATTCATGTTTTCCTGACAGGGTGTTTAAAACAAGGGGAAAAAATAAAAGTCCAAACTGAAGCAAATTTCTAAACGGAGTGTAAAGAAATCAAACAGCAGTGTGAACAACTGTTCTGTACAGCTTCTGCCTGAAGGGGGAATTAGTCTTTAAATATTTACCAGACAGAATATGCTAACAGTATGTCTAGTACTTTTGCTCACCATAGTCTGAAAATAGACATCACTTATTTCTCCACATTATAAAAGTAGAAATATTTACTTTATATACAGAACATACAGATTCCAGAATTGCTGGTTTAAGGACTCTTGCATTCATGTTGCAGTTGCAGATGTCAGGAAATTTGTTTCCCAACAAAGATACTAGAGTTGAAGTGCCGCTTCTTGTCTTATTTTACATAATTGTAGCAGTAATAACTTGGTCAGCTGTGTCACACCCAAGAAACTTTTTCCGGGAACTAACAGCTTCACCACAAAATATAACTTCGGTTTTCCAAAATCACTTACATTTCAGTCCAATTCAGTACAAAGTTCCAGCTGAAACAGCCTACTGAGCATTAGGAATGTGAGAAGTAAAGGACCGGTTTTATTACAAGCAAATGGAATGAACATAGAGTATTAACAAAAAGTAGTCTTAAATCTTTTTTTTCCTTATTACTAACCTATAGGCGGTCCGCGGAGATTGTAAGGTATGCATTTCAGTTCTGAGATGTATGCCAGGGATTGAGCGTACGGGATAGGGTAATTACATGTACTTTCCTCAGCCCCCGCCACGTGGTGAACCATGCGGCCAGATGGAGGCTGCCATATTACCTGATACCTTACCCCTGGCAGGGAGGAGACACAGGAGAGCCAATCTGAAGAAGAGAAATGCCTCCCGTGTCATGAACAGGGGTTGGACTTTAAAAAGTGTTTAAAAGCGGGGTTTTTGAATTGGAAGGTGTGCTTTTTGGTACATCTTGAACCTTAAGCACCCAACACGTGTTGTAATTAAATTTCCCTAATTTTTATTTTCTTTGTTCTGTGGGTATTTTTTTCATTGCCGTAAATTTTAAAGAGAATATTTTTCTAACAGGAACAACCTCAAGAAACATATCAAGAAGCTGGAGGTACCTCGCCCTGATTCTATTTTTCTCTTTTTTGCACCAATACCTGCAATTCAGAGCACCAGCCTGGGAAAAGAGATTCTTGGATCCCAGTCCCTGTTCCAAAAAAGACTGACATCTTCATACAAAAGCATATTCAGTAACTAAGGACATACAGAGAATGTGGCCTCCCATCTCCCTGTTCAACAAACTTTGGCTCATGGCTTTTCTAAAAGGTATGAGAGGAGGGTTCAGGCACTCAGAAATATCTCTCATTGCACTTGGATCCTTCCACTCCCTAAACGTATGCTGTCAAACCCCTGCTATATTTGGTATTCTCCCTTTCTAAATGGTTCACTTTATTTCTGTCATTTGTTCTATACAAGTCCACAGTAAAACCCTTTATGCTAAAACAAAGGAAGACTTCCTTTTAAAAGAAGAAAATTTTTTCCAGCATTATATTTGGCAAATAAAACACAAAAATTACATGTTTACTCCAGTCTAAAAATTATTCCCCACTTGACAACCCTGGGTACAGCTGTGAAACGGAGAAAGCCTTTCCACAACCCTAATCATGGCATCTCCAAAATCTCAGTGGAATTGGGACCAAAACCATAAGCACATCCCAGAATTAGCACAGTGAGGAACAATCACGGGAATAATTTTGTTTGCTTAAAGCCTGTTTCTCCATAAGAGCTCACAAGCTTGATGCAATATCCTTTTCTCTCATTCAGGGTGATTCATGTGTTTGTGAGAAACAGTAAATAAGACACAAGGAGGTTGGAAATTTGGCCTAAGCACCCTTCAGCAATGCTTGGGAGAGACTTCAGTTAGAAAAGATACCAGATTAAGAAGGAAAAGCTTGAGTTTGCCTTTTTCTTCCTTCCCCCCCCACCCTTAAACTGCCATTTCCCTTGTACTTTTTCCTTTGAGAGCCATTAATCATTACAAACCATTCTTCCTCTTAAGTTGCAAACTCTCCACTTCAAAATCAAGTATGCACTTGCTTCAGGAATTAAAAGGCAATAGAAGCCACAAGACCACAATCTGTTCCTGTTTTGCTCTCAGTAAAGCTGTACGCTCTGAGAGATGACTGCCTGGCTGCCCAGGCATAGGGTATTGTATCCATCCATGGCAGGGAATCCATGCAGAAGTGTCTTCAGGTTTTGCTCGTCTTCCCAAGGGCTCACAAAATTTTGCATGCATTTTTAAGATGTGGGTTATATCCTTGACTCATCTATGTACCGATTATATCAGCACTACAAGTAAACCGTGCCTGACTTGCTTAACTTTTCCTTACCAGGCAGTCCCTGCTGGATGCAGATGGACCATGGACACCCCATGCCAGACAGTACTCTGAAATCCACACTTAATCCCAATTCCCACAGTTCAGAAAACTGAACACAGCTAGTTTCCAGTGTTTAAAGAACAGGACTCCTTACCTGGTATTCCTTCTGCCCACATTGCCAAGTTGTTGTCATGCGTTGGAAAGGGGCCTTTTACACCACTCACTGCAAGAAACAACAGGAAGAGCAAAGCAGTGGGTGACACCTTACTCCTGCGCTGCTAAGGTTTTCCAAGAACCTGTGTGCAGATGAATGTGTTACTTGGTGACAAGCAAAAGGACATAGCAAATAAAATTTCTCACTGTTGCTACTTCTGTTATATTCAGACGTATTATTTAATTTTGAACATCAGATCAAACCAACCACCAGGACAAGTTCAAGTTCTGGAAGCACCCCGTGACTTGGAGTGTTGGGTTCACAGCTGATGCTTAACAAGAACTGATAAACAAATACATTAGTCTAAATGTAAACAAACAAAAAAGAGCCCTCTCAGTCCTATGAAATGAATACACTTTCTGATTGAGGTGGGTAGACCTAATTTGATCTGAAATTAGATAAACCTTTGGATCAAGAAAAACTATTCTAAATGAAGACAAAATGGTATTCCATTTTACAAACAGTAGAGAACAACTTTATGCACAGGGTAACGCCTCCCAGTGCTCTTAGAGCAGCAGCCAGTAGAACTGACTGAGGGATCTGCATCCTTGGTGGTGACCCAAGGAATGATGAGGAGATCAGAGAAAGCACAACAAATGATCCAGGCCTGGGGGAGCTGTGGCAACTACAAAGTGTCCCTCAGGAAGAATTGTTGCTGCCAAACTGCCTGAACTGCAAACACGAGGCATCACTTGATAGGTGTGTTCCTTCCAGTCTCACTCACAGGGGCCTCCTCCAGCTACTGTTAGAAGATGAGAGCTGCCGGTATCATATTTAGGTCACAATGACTTTTGTTCTGTGGGCTTTAACGAAACTTTAAAGAAAGTAATAGTGAAAGGCCAAAAGTTTTGTGTGACCTGAAAGAGCAGAACAAAGTAAAGCTAATTGATCCCTCACTGTCTCTGCTCTCTGTAAACTAAAAGTTATTTTGATGGTTTTCGAGAAGATAACATTTCAGCAAGCTGTACAGATAGATGATAAGTCTTATCACCAAAGGCCAAAGCAACCCCTGAAACAAAATTTTCTCAGGAAATTGTTTATGAGAATCAGTATTAAGAAATATGATGGATTTCAGTTCCTACTTCTCCTGATTTCCAGGGCAGCAGGATCCAGCCTGCCGGACTTCACGAGTTTTATTAGTCTGAATAAGAAATGAAAGTAACAATGGCCATTTGGAAGAGCATAAAACACAAAGAAAGTGCTGGGGTCTGCAGAGCTGTTTCTATATGGCATCTGCCTCTCTTTGAAAACGTTTGACATTAAATCTGCAGCTGAAAAATATTTCAGTTTATTGCTCTGTGTAAAGTCTCACATGAAGTTCTTTGAAAAGGCAACTATTAATTAGTCCTAATGAGGATACAATTTGCCTTCAGCACACTTGCTTTATTGGAAACAGCAGAAACAATTGTGCTGAATAACAAAACAAGCTGCAATTAGAAGCTGATTCTCCACTGGCCCTAGAGCAACCTACATTATCTACATCTCCCATATTAAATTTTGATCATAATGTAAAGCATAAAAGAGCTATGGTATGTATTCTATCAGACTTGAACTTCTCAACTGAAAATTGATATGGAAAAGCCCCTCAGAGCTACTTTTATTCATTGACAACTCTTTAAGAGCCAAAACACAGCTAGGAACTGCAGCAGCAGATCTGAGAGGGAATCAGGAGACTATTACTTCTTTGACGTCCTCTGACAATATGAGAAGTCAAAAGCATTTATAAAAGGTCAAGTCAATGCTGTGTGTGACGAATAGAATTGTTAAAAAGAAAAAAAAATCCTTCAAAAAACCCCCACAGAACACAACCCCGGAGAGACTGAAGGCCCAATACCACTTCTCACTTAAATGCTTCAGTTAAGGAAATAACTAGGAAAAAAGAAACTAAGGACACAGGAGATGATTCCCAGTTTGGACCACAAAATATGAATGTTGAAAGGGCAAGCCTTGTATTCATCCTAAATTATTAAAGAAATTCTTTCCATTTTACTGCAATACATACGTATAAAAAATTTAAATAAGGGCTGTCTGCATCGTTTTCTACCCATTTATTCTACAAAAGCTTTTTGACTTACTCTAGGTGCAGAAAGAAAAACTAATTAGTGTATTTAATCTGTGAACCCTACTTTCAGAACGGCTTTGACACTGCTGTTATAAAACCTTCATGACATAATACCAATGAAATGAAAAGTCGCACCAGTTACAAGTTTTGAAAACTCAAGACAGTCTCTAAGGAAAAGCATTAGTGCATGAAATTAAGCTACATATAAAATTGTTCCACTTCAAATATCTGACCATGACTGAATTTTATTTGTGACAATGCAGTTCCTCACATTTGCAGTAAAATAAGTACTGGCCAAAGAACAAGAGGTGTGAAAACTAAGACTACCAACATCTTCCTGTACACCCAAAATGAAATTCTGCTTTCAAACACTTTCCAAAACTATTTGTTTGCAGTGTAACTACAATACCATTTTATTGTTGCAATTTGTATCACGGGTACCTATTTTTCTCCCTTCCTTCCTCTCCTCAGAAATCTGCCATCTGATAACAGATGTGTTACAGATTCATGGTTTTTTTGGCAGCAGTTTCAATCTGACATGAACCATGAAGAGCATTTGGTTACAATACTTACAAGGTCAAAAACCTCAACACAGGACTGAATTCCTCATGTCATATTACATTTAGACTAAGCTGCTTCATCCTATGAAAACCAGAGCTTTGGGGGAAATGCAGAAATGCAGGGCTAGATGCTCCAGGGGACTTGGAAATCTGACAGTACCCAGCCCCGGAGCTTATATGCCTCTGGGCTGAGCAGGAGACAAGGTATCACGTTATGGTTGCAAATGAGTATGCTACTTTTAGCACATTATAATCCACTTCCTTGGATGTGGCACTACATAAGACATGGCTGGGGGACACTCAGCTTCCCTGGGTGTTTACAGGTACTGAAGGCAGCTACCACAGCTGCTGTCCTATGAACACTGCCAGCAGCTGACAATACAGCCAGCCACCACTGGTCAGTGAGCCAAGCCCACTGCTTTCATTAGGCATCAAACAGATCAATTCTTTTACTGCTCTAAACCTCAAGACTGCTTGCGGCTTCATGTGTTTGTCTCATCTGGAATTGCACTCAAAGACCACCAGAATGCTTTTTGTACTACTTCAGCCACATCAGCATAAAACCTCTCCCCTCTGTCATCTTTTGAACTTGAAGAATGATCACTGTCTTGCACTTCCAAACCAAGAAGTTCCTCATAAACCTCCAGCATCTCCACCTGCAACAATTGCAGATTTATCAAGGTCAAGCACAGAACAGTTTTTCTGCCTACAAATGTCAGATGCTCCAGGAGGCTGATTCTCTACAATAGCCTCTCTCATTGAAATCATAGATTTGGCAACATCTAACTATTAATCAGGTGTTGGTTCCACCAATTTTCTGACCACACACATATAAGAAGTTTTTTGAAAGACACAAAATTTTGCAATTTTGAAAATGCAGTATTTGATTTCTTTCTTAAAATAATTTCTCATACATAACTTTAGGAATTTTTACTTCTTGTGACAAATAGTTTATTCAATTTATCTTTGTTTTGCAACCTCTTTAAACAGTTGCAGTTGAAAAACACATAGTATCTCTTCATAAGCTTACTGTATCTCTCCTATTTTTTCAATCAGGAGAGTTTCCCTATATGGTTTTATTGTGCAACTGTGATCTGTTAGAAGTGATCTCTGAAGCAAAAGGAGTCAGACATGAGGTCTAAGCTCAATATGCAGACCTGTATTGAGGAATCCACTTAGTGTGAGTATCTCGGTGTGCTGCTCCAGTGTGAGCTGTAGGTTGAGCTCTGAGTGGGACCCCCAGGCAAGAGGCCATGAGCTGCCAACCCTTTGCATAACAAGGACCAGGGGTCCTGTGGTGCACCCAGGGGACCTGACACTCAGAGATGTGGCAGGAGCTGAGGACCCCCAGACTTTTGCGTGATTAGACTGTGAGGGAAAAAAATTGTAGGGTTCCCTCTGTTCAGAGCAACCTTGGAGGCACCAGCTCAACCTCTTATTTTGTTGTTTAGTTATTGCATCAAGATTAAACTATTTGAAGGATCTGGACCACTATGGGAAATCTGGGGTCAAGCTGGTAAGGACACCTGCTGTGACTGTGTGAGTGTGGGATGTGTAGCTGCAAAGGAACCTCCATCCCGAGTAAGGTGGTGCGAGTGTGATTACCAGAGTGACTCCTGGATGGTCTGACGGGGAAGTTTCCTTAACACGTGTTCCTGGAAAGCCATTCTCTCTGCATTTCAGCTCCTGTAGCAAATCTAAGAACACCTTCACTCTCCCATCTCATCTTCTGAGATTTGTTTTCTGAAACATTTACAGCATCCTATATACAATGATCTGTCACAGTGAGTCTACATGGATGAGTGGTATATACAGCGCATTTTCTGTAGGTAGCAGCTGAGATGCAGGTTAATTACCTAATGCAAACTTTAAGGCTCCTGCAACAGCTTTAGGCACAAGAAAAGATCCAGCACATTCAAAAGTAGCCTGAGCAAGTCAGCAGCACAATGCAGTGCTCCCTCACCCTGCAGATTATAACACACCAGTGGGAGCACCAATAAATGGTTTAGTGCTAATGCAATTGAAGCAGCTTCTTACTCGTTGCCCTGGCTCACGAGTGACTGCTGCAGTTCTCTACACTGCTAGGTAGGTGTTTTGCACAAATGTTTTATGCAGTGGCTACAAACCTGTGCTTCACAGCTACAGTATTTTACAGCAGTATATAAAATGCATAGTCTCACTGCATTAATTTTGTTTATACACATTAGTCTAACTCTGAAAATATTGAAGACAATGTTTCCATAAGGACATACCTTAAAGCTATGGCAATACAGATGTACAGAACACATTGAAAAATTTTTCTCCGACAGTTAAATGACATTGAATTGCATGGTAGCTGAATATTCAGGAAAGAAAAGGCTTGAATAAAACACATGGGGTATGTCTCTCTAGAGTGGTATCATCAACACAAAATGTCATCTATAGTTATCAATATTAATGAAAATTAGCAATGATTAGTCAAGGATGTCCATTCAAACTTCAGAAGTGGTTCTGTGTGAATACATTATGGCCCAAAGTATTTCTCTGGGGAAAAACTGGGAACTTATGAGTAAAGTACTGACTTCACATACTAAAGCAAATTAAAAAAAAAAAAAAAGTCAACTGGATTTACATTTACATTTAGGAAGAAATGTTGCCTTTTAGTAAACAGCTTTGCAAAGAGCACTGCAAATTCCAGAGCAACATCACCCCATGTTTTGGAAATATAAGTAATAATATATAATAGATATAATATACATATATAATAAATATATTATANGTTTTGGAAATATAACATACTTAAATTGTCTGTTCACTGCTCTTACACAGTGGTTGGGGTGGACAAGGAAAACGAGCAATAAGGCTTTGATTTTCTCAGCAAAATTTTCACAAAACAACTGTCAAAGTAATCCCTCCAGAGTAAGTTCTGATGTTTAAGAGAACCTTCTACTTTGAAGATGAAGTCGTGGTTGGTTGTTTAAGCCTCAGGCCCAGGAGCCAGGGACTGGTTCTACTGGACTGCCCTGGCTGTGTCTGATTATCCACAGTTGTACTGCAAGCATGAAGTTGGGCTGTGAATCCCTCTTGCAGCAAAGTCACCTTGTATCTAGAGGCCATCAGCTGTAACTGCATTCTGCTTTTTTTACAGCCTTTCAAAGATAATAGAAAAGAGCATGAATTTGGATAAGCAGCATCTAAATTATTACCTGAACAGACAAGTTGGCATGTTGCAACCGTGTGTTTTATAGCAGGTTGTTTCCGGCAATAAGTGGCAACTTATAGTTGCTTTAGTTACTAATCAGACAGGAAATCAATTTATTAATTAATTAAAGGGTTCCTGCTACTGTTTCCCCATGAACAGGCTTTTTTTCTCATGTACCTACAGAGCCTTGAATAGATCAGCTTTGCCTGAGCATCGAAAAGAGAAAAAAAGTTGTGTTTCACACCTTGACATGCAAGGTGCCAGAAAAATTCACCAGTCTCACATGGTACATTGCATCCTGGTAAAATCAGGGTGGCAGAATTACCCAGGGCACAAAACCCCTGAATTAAGAAGACTATTACTTTAGCTCCTCCCTGACCGTTCCTGGTCTCCTTGTGTGCTTAGTCACCCATCAGCAGAAATGGGCTTTCCACTGTTACCTCCTCGCTAAGCACTTGGAAATTACCAGTTCTACAGCCTGATGAGAGGTGTTTCTGCAAATCATTTTCCACCACCCTAAGCTACAAAGGTACTAAGACAGATCACCATTACTGAACTTCATGAGGTTTTAATATTTTTTTTTTCTCTGCACCCTCCATTCTTTTAAAGGACTCCAGTTTAAAGATCCCTGCATTCAGAGTGGGATTTCAGCCAAGCAAAAACAGATATTAGCAGAAGAGGTGGCTGTTAGCAGGCTGCAGACAACAGGGACCATGCTGCAGTAGCACTCCTCAGAAGGGTGTTCTGTCCTGTGCCTACACTCCTGAACTAATCATAGCAGGTATGGGCAGGACAGGCCCAAGTGTCACCTTCCAGGAATGCAGGGAGAACTTAGGGCTGTGCTGTTCCTCTTCCTTTTTATATAATCCACCAACAGAATGACCTGGTTCAGTCAGCTCTTCCATTTATAACTTTTGTTAAAGGAACAAAATGAAACCCCAAGCCCCAAAACCAAAGCTCTTCCCCACAAACAATAAAAAGAATCACATCAAGCACTTTGGCCAATTCCTCTTTCACCCAAGAGTGGCTGTTTTTAAGCAGAGCACACAGTGCTCTCAGTGACTGAACAGGCAAGTTCTACTCGTGTGCCCCTGCCCGACTCTGCCAGGGCACCACAGTCCTCGCCCACCGTTCTCCCAGCAGTCAGAGCCATGTTATAACCTGCAGTTATAACTGTATACAGTTATATATAAACTGTATACAGTTATATATAAATGTATAACAGTTATAACCTGTACCTTGGTTTGTGCAAACACACAAGTTCTGATGAAAAATACCACTCCTGAGTAAATTAATCCTTAGAAAAGGGGATAACAAAGTACTCTTGTTGAGCATAAAGAATGAAGAAAGCAACCTGTAGAGAAAATGACTTTTACTGGTGTGGAAAAATGGATAGAGTTAAAAATTAAAGGAGAATAGGAATTACAGAGGAGACTCAGTTGCTGCTTCCTGGATGGAATATGGTCAAGACGCCCCACAAAGGTTCCCTAAACACTCATAAGAACCTGCTATGGGGGATGCAATTAAGAGGGGAGTAGTGAAGGCACTGTGGCCTCCCTCCACTAACATCCTGCAGGGAGGGTGTCTCAGTTAATGAGAGAGAAGTGTTTTGCTAAGGAGGATGAGTTATGAGGAAGACCAAAACTCCTCCCTCCAAGCAATTGTAAATCCAAAATTAAGAGGCTCCAACTGAGAAAGTGTGGAGAAAGGAAAAATAACAGCCCTTTATTAAAGGCTATATGTGTATTGGCAGAACAACAAAAGAACACAAAACAAAACCCCAACCGAACAATAGCCCGATACCCAAAAACCCCTTTCAATGAAAAGTAAACAGTTCGGTTTGCACTTTTTGGTGCAATTCCAACCACAGTCAGCAGGGGGCGCTGTTGGCTCTCTGGAGGTGCACAGCCTGCAGTGCTCGGGGGTGGCCGACAGGAGGCGCTGTTGGGCTCTGGCAGTCACCACGTGGGTGCCCCGGCTGTGCTGGGGGGGCCAAAATGGAGCCCTTCCCTCCCCCTCTCCGGGAAGGGGAAAACGAAGAAAGAAGGGTTGTTCCCAAAAGGGACTCACGGTGTCTGCTGCTGGCCCTGGGACTTCCCCTTTCTTCGCTGAGGTGCACAAAAACTGCTGCCAAAACCACAGGAGCGGGGGAGAGAAAACAAAGGTGTCTCTTTCTCTTCCCAAATAGTTCCTCTCCGATGAAGTCCAAGCAGGTCCACCTGGGTGGGGTGGGGATCAGAAAACAGGGTGCCAGCAAGCCAGGCAGCCAGGCTGAGNGCCCTCCCGAGGCCATTAGGCTGAAATGTCATTCTGCTGGCCAGTTCTTTTGTGTCAAATCCCCAAGGCAAAACCAGCCTGCCCATTCAAACCTCCCCCCACACACAGTGGGGCAGGGGGAGGGGAAAATTCTGCATTTAGTTTTTTAGAACAAGTGAACCCATGACAAAGGGGAATATGGTGACACTTTGCAGTTCAAAGACTGTGCTGTATCTGTCCACAAAGGAAGAGAGGTGCCAAGGACAACTACCCAATTAAGCACTTACAACTAGAGTCACTCAAGTTCCACCTAAACCTAGGGAAATAATATGAAAGTAAGTTGGAAACAGGGCAAAATCGGAGGAAGATTCCACCAAAACCATGGGAACAGTCGACAGGCTGAACCTGTCTTCCCTTCCATAGGAATGCCTATCAGGTAAGAAACTTATTCTATGTGCGTTGACTGCTGCTTCCAGGACTAGAGCTTGTGCTTCAGTAAATAATATACTCGTAGGTTGTTTTGTATTACAGGTCATACTTGTGCTTGCTTAATAGTATTATTAGACTGCTTTTAATAAGTTTTTGCAGTTAGACACTGTTACCAATGACCTAAGAACCTTATTAAATTGTCACAATTTCACAATTTGTATTAATAAAGAGTGTTATTCCATAAACTGATAGAGTGAGTCCTTTATAAGGTGCTGACAGTTTGCCAGCTGTGGAATAACATGCTGGAAGGCCCGCTGAGGGGTCTCCCTTACACTGTTGGCTCAGCCTCATGAAAAGGCCAATCAAATTAACCCCTGATCCCGTAAATCCGTTTGGTGAAGAGTTCCCTTACAGGATACCTGACCGACTGGGTCAGACATAAATGGTTTCATTTTCCCTAGGGCACTAATGGACAACTCTGAGGGTCAAGAAAATCTCCCCTCTCTAAGGGTCAGGCAACTCCCCTCCCTTTCACGTGACAGCTGGACCATCCAATAATGCTGGGAGGAAAAAAACACACCCTCACTTGACTGTACCTCAATATCAGCCCTTCTTCAGGTGCCTTACAGAGACCCAGCATGGGGTGTTTGCTTCCTGACTATGCAACCTGGAGCAGTAGGGGTGGAAATGAAAGGTCCAAGCCTAAAACACTGTGAACACAGTGCAGAGAGGTTTACTGGAGTACTCTTTACTCTCTATCAGCCTCTGCAATGGCAGCAAGGGAACTAATGGGAGACAGGGTTTCAGTAAAAGCTGTGCTGATTCCTCAAGGACTCTGGGGTCACTAAAGCCCACATAACTGCATCTTTTCCACTAGCTGGTACCATGTATGCTTGTGTTTTCTGCTACAAACAAATACTGTTATATAGGACAATACAAATCTAATTAATAAAAATAGTCTAGAAAGCTTAAAATTAAATTAAATACACTGAAGTCATTGCTTTTTGATGTTTCTGCTCAGAGGCATTAATCTGTTTGCTTTGTATACAGGTATACTGTTGCATGAAAAGGCATATGATTTGAGGACATTTTAAAAGAAATTCTTGAAATGCAAAACAATGATGGTCTTTATATGTTTTAGATATGAGCAGATGAAGAAATGTAAATAAGCAATGACAATATTTGCAAACAATATCTTAAGTGCTGACTTAAACCAGCAGCTGAGCAATAGGTTTGGCTTATTTTTGTAAAATTGAAAAACCACTGTCCCTTTCCAACAGCATTTGAGATTTACTGTTTCAAGGAAATTTGCTACTCAAAGCTTCTGAAAAGCACAAGAGCACATGAAAGTTTTTTACTGCCTTCACTGTCTGGTGAGGAGATAGTCCCATCTCGGTGCGTAAATACATGGCCATAAAGCAAATCCACAGAAGTCATTTACAGCAGTCTCCAGATTTACATGCTCTTCTCTGGATGATTCTCAACACTTCACACCTGCAGTAATATCTGCTGTTTGCCAGCTACTCAACATCAAGTAAGAAGTCACTTTAAAGCATTGTAAAATTTCAACAGAAGCTTTGAGTTTGGGCAAATGCATCACAATCTGAGACAAAAGAATTCTTCTTGCTTAATTGCACCTTCTTGCATCCAAGCAGCAATGCTTACTCATTTTTTAGTTTCCCTTCTGTTCACATTAGCTTGACTTTCAGTTGTCATGTGCAGTACAATGTCATCATATCAAGATTATACCTAAAGTGCTTGAAAAGTGATTCAGCTGAATGACATACAAATATTAAGTCAGTTATAAATACACTTTCATTCACCCCTCCAATTTTTATTCAAAGTATCTTTTTATTCATTCAACCATCAATTACTCTGTCTCAAATATGCACAAAGTGTTTCAAAGTATCTGAATACAAAGAGATTTAACCTAATTTAGCCTACTCTACACTGCCATACTGATGCAATTATTAAAACTTCAATACTTCATTTTCAGAGAATGAAAATACTGTTTCAAAAGACACTGAAATAGAGAACGGTACACACTAATAAGATTAAAATTAAGTTATAATTGAGTAAATATTTATGAGCCTTGCTGCTCATCAATTATGTACATCAGCACTTCAGATCAACATTGCTTAATGGAGGTTTGTCCTTGCCAACTGACAACAGGCCTTCAGCTGTAGGATGAGAATGGTCTCAAAAAAGTAAATCACATGCTGTTAATTCTTTTGCTCAGTGCAAGGCTGATCAGCAAAATCCAAGCTCAATGCTTGAGTAAACTTTTACCTTCAGTATTTTGTTTTAGAAGCAGAGTTCACAGAATCACAGAATATGCTGAGTTGGAAGGGACCCACAAGGATCATCAAGTCCAACCCTGGCCCTGCACAGGGCCATCCCCAAGAGTCACACCACATGCCCCAGAGGATCATCCAAACTCTCCTGGATCTCTGGCAGCCTTGGGGCTGTGCCCACTGGCCCTGAGGAGCCTGTTCAGTGCCCAACAACCTTCTGGGGAAAGAACCTGTTTCTAAGATTCAACCTAACCCTGCCCTGACACAACTTCAGGCCATTCCCTGGTCCCCACAGAGCAGAGCTCAGGGCTTGCCCCTCCTCTGCCCCTGCCCAGGAAGTTGGAACTGCACTGAGGTCTCACCTCAGTCTCCTCCAGCTGAACACACCAAGTGCCCTCAGCTGCTCCTCACATGGCTTCAAATCAAGGCTCTTCACCCTTTGGACACTTTCCAATACCTTAATATCTTTCTTATACTGCAGTGCCCAAAACTGCCCCAGAACTTGAGGTGAGGCTGCCCCAGGTCAGAGCAGAGCGGGACAATCCCCTCCCTGGCCCGGCTGGCAATGCTGGGCCTGATGCCCCCTAGGGCAAAGTTGGCCCTCCTGGCTGCCAGGCCACTGCTGACTGATGTTCAACTCTCTGTTGACCAGGACCCCCGGGTCCCCTTCCCAGCACTGCTTTCCAGCATCTCATTCCCCAGGCTGTACATACCGCCTATGTTGCCCCATTCCAGATGTAAAATCTGGCATTTGCCATCATTGAACTTCATGTGATTGGTGATTGCCCAGTTCTCTGATTTGTCAAGGTCTCTCTGCAGGGTCTCCCTGATTTCGAGGGAGTCAAAAGCTCCTCCCAGTTTTGTATCATCTGCAAACTTGCTTCCAGTACTTTGTTCCAAGTCATTTATGAAGATGTTGAAGAGCACTGGGCCTAAGACAGAGCCCTGCAGAACCCCACTAGTGACCAGTGCCAGTGTGATGTCGCTCCATTCTCAATTATCCTCCGTGCTTGACCCATGAGCCAAATGATCACCCACCGCATGATGTGTTTATCCAGCTGTATGCTGGACATTTTGTCCAGAACGATCCTGTGAGAGACATTTAATCCATTTGTTTTACATTTAGCTTCCTATTTCCTTACACCAATATGAAATACTATTTGTAAACATTAAAAATTCATACAGAAAAATAATGTCTATAAAAATTGTATTAAGCATTGAAAGCATTAATTCAAGATGTTAGTCACTTAGCAAGAGAACAGTAGATGGCACATCTTTTTCTCCTTTTCAAATTTTTGAGATGGGTGAAGAATCCAAAGCACAAGGGGGAAAGCCAATGAATTTGCTGAAATTATATTGAAGCACACTGAGAAAATTTCCTTACTTCTGGAGTCCTGTCCATTCGAAGCCAATCCCACCAAGGTCAGACACCCTGATCTACTCAGTATAGCCACAGGTTCACCCTTCCTGCTGTGCCTTACACCAGACTCCACAGGGCAGAGGGTGTCATGGCCAGCAGAGCAGGGCTCTCCCTCCACACAACAGCAAGGCAATGGTAAGGCAATCGCAGGCTCTGCTGAAGGGTCTATGAGAAATCATAGACTCTCCCTATGGAGAGTCTCAGATAAGAGACTCTGCATTCATTTGGGGCTTTTTCTCCCTTATAACAGTGTTTTATTAATTCATTTTGTGTGGCTTTGCATCAGCTTTAATGTGTGCATTTCTCATTGAACATGGCAGAGCAGCTGAAAGAGGTGAGGGTGAGGAGACAATTTGCTATTCAAACTCCTCCCCAGCTTTTCATCCAATGGCAACCATTCATACCAACCTGCAATGAACCCAATTTAGAAAATGAAATACAGGTAAAGGAAAATCTAATGCTGCTCACAGCATACTGCTTGTTGTATAAAGCAGAAGACTGACAATCACATTACAATCATAAAGTATTACTGATAGCTTAAAAGAACCATGTCTTCACAGATTATAGGAATAACTTTGCTTCTTGAAATAGAATCAGTCATGTTCAGCTCTGAAACAAAGAGGAAACTGATGGAGGCCACACCATGCAGCAAAACTCTGCTCTGCAAGAGCCTGGGTCAGCACACGCACAAACCCATTGATCACCCCTCTTCTCCTCTGTGCAACTGGACTCCTTCCTTTCCTTCTTGAATTCTCTTATCCCTACTGATATTTGATAATTATGCTTCCTTTCTAACAACTCATCTGCTGACTTGTTTTTCCATTTGCTTTAAAATTACAGTGGAAGAAAACTAGGCATATTTCACAGACTCACTTAGAAACACTGACATATTCTTCACTACAAAAAGAACTTCTTTTGATCTTGTATAAACTATTCTTAGAAATAACATGCCAGTGTAATCAGTCTAATTTTAGAAATGCTGGCTAGCCTGGTATTTCCTTCAGAAATCTTTATGAAGTAATACAGATGGTTGAAATAACAGCAATTAAGAATGCATGAACCAAATTGTACAGAGTTCAACCTTAAAAGCAAGAAACCCCAAAATACTACTTTAAACAATTTGAAGGAAGCATTACATGCACAATTCAGAGGCTCCCCTACTTTCAAATTTCAAAAGCTAGAAATTTTTCAAGTTCAGGAGGTCAGTGAGCCATGTTTTAACTGCAGGAAGCTGCACAGGTTTCTCGCCTTTGTGATGAGGTTTGGAATACCTCCCTTGTCAGAAAGTCTGCACCATGATTTGAGAGGGTAACAGTTTCCGCATTTCACTTGTCCTGAAATTACCTAGTGTTTTCACACTATAATTTGTTTCTTAGTTATACCCGTGCTGAAGGAAAATCATCAAATAAAAGTCCAAATTGTGGAGAATGAAGACATAACAACTTCTAATAAGTGTTACATGGAGCAGCCTGCTTGGGGAGGTTTGGCCTCAAAATAATGTGAGGAAAGAACATCTCCTGGGGGAAACACGAGCAGTGTAAAATGGAAAAAGAGGACAAAACAGAATAAAGGAATCTACTGTGTGCGGCAGATGTTTACATATGTAAACCTGATTTTGTGTCATTGGTGTCCATTAGCACAGTGCTCTTTAGGAAGGGTATGTTACAGGAAAACACAATCACCAATAAAGCAAAGCAATTTTGCTGATGTAAGAAGAGGAAGAAAAAGAGCCATAAGATAGGGGAAGAAAATACAAAGAAATCAGTGCAAATAGAAATGATGCCAAGACATGTTTCAACACCTATCTTACAGAAAATATGGCTGCAATAGCAGAAAAGTGTTCCAGTTAATCAGGCAACACTCATAAGCAGGCTTTTTGACCTTAACTAACAAGCAAATTAATTTTCTTGAAAAAATAATAATAATAAAAGGGTATACACATAATTTTTTAAAATGCTGAATTGAATTATTACACATTCATGGGAATTAAAAATACAAGAAGTTATAACACAGATTAGGGGAAAACACTCTGCAAATTCCATTTTGCACCTGAGGATCAAAAAGTCTTTATAAATTGATTGACTTTAATTTCATAATCTCTCTTTTCCTTAATGTTTGAAGTGAGCAGTGACAGAGAGAATAAAAAAAAAAAAACAGATGTTTCTCTACTAGATTTCAGAGAAAAAGAGTTTTAAAACTGTGACTGCTATCCACTGAGGCTAATCACTTGTACACAACAAATGAGTTAAAGACATGATCATTAAAAAAACTCTCCTGATTCTGTGGAGCTGTTTACAGAACCTGCTCCATTCTAATGGTTTGGAAGAGCCATCATTTCTGCCTTGGGGACAAGAGTAATTTTTGTTCACCTGAGTTGCTTGAACAGCCCTTTCTGTACTGATGCTCATGGTCAGGAAGGCAGGAGGATTAACTCTGTGAGGAGTACCAACATCTCCTCTTTCTGAACTGGGCAGTGGCCATCAAGGCAGGTGAAGAGTTTTACCAGACTGCAGCTGCAAAGGCACACAGGACCCCACTGCTGCCTGACAAGCTCAAGGCTGCTTCAGCATCTTCCCCTTTCTTGCTCCAGGTACCACACTGTGCCCATACAGACTTGCATGTAGCGTGCTGTGGCCCAGGAGTGGGGTCCTGCAGAGGCACCTACCCTGACACCATACTGTCTGGGACAATGTTCATGACTCAAAGAGGCTACAAACCAGTTTTCTACCTTGCCAGCGTATCATGCAGTCCAAATCATTAAACATTCTTCAAGCATCCCAAGAGCCTGGGAAAAAAATCTAGTATTGTTTTATAAATGTTTCTGGGGAATTTTGCCTGCCAGCACAACCTCAGAGCACAAAATGTAACAGCTGCCGACTGATCCTGTTCAGTGCAAAACACACAAGGATATATTTAGAACTACACCATGCCTTATACAGCTACAGCCAAGCCCATCCATCAACTTTTATGGTATTTTCTGCAATACATTTTCGAAAGTTTAAAACATAATTGAAAAAAGAATGAAAACGCTGTGGACTCTGATCTTCTCTACTGCTAGCTGTTGGGAACCTTTTGAGTAGAAACTGCTGTGGACCAGCTGCTGACAGTTTAGGGAAAGTTTTGGAATTGAAGTTCACATAACAAGAGACAGCTGCTGGTGGTTTTGAGAAACTTTTGTAGCTGAAGGTCAGTAACATAACAAGAATTAGATAAATAAGATGTTGTAGTTAAGTGTAAAGGAAGAAAATTTTAAAATAAAGATATGCTATCCATCCAATAAGAATATAGTGTTAGGCGCGTGAACAGTTTTTGTAACCAATCAAGTATTAGATAATCGTGTGCATAACTGTATAAAAGACAACCAGGCTAATAATAAAGTCGGAGCTTCCTTATCATCATATTGGTGTGTGCGTGAAGTTTCCAGGGGCCTCGCATGTGAAACTTCAGCTAGCTGTCTCAGGAAGTGCCTGGAATCCTTTAGCCCTCATAAATCAACTCTTTCATCAAAGGACCAGCATTGCTAATTCCAGACATCAGGCAATAATTGTCATCTAAGTTATATGAGTCAGCCAGAAGATCCCATAACTAAGTCAAGTGACCATGAAGTAATTTACAACCCCTGGGGTATTTAGCTGTGGGGTTTTTTGGCAGTTCATCTTTGGTCCAGGTACTAATAGGGAAGGATTATTTCTAATTATTCTTTGTCATAGTTGAATCCATTCTTGAGGGACAGAATGTGTCTGCATGAGGTACATATGCTCATACAAAGTCTTGGCTGTGCTCACAGAAAGGTATCATACTTCCAAAAATAAAAAAGGTGTCTGTGCCACTGTAGATACAAAATATCAGATATAATCAGATACCCTAATCTGCCTGTACTGGCTGCCAATCCATGTGTATTTTCCTCATCCTACTCTAGCACTCAGGATTTCCATTCTTAGCCGTTGATAAAAATATATGTGACAAAAATACTCAGCGAACTTGGTATCTTTATTCCCTGCTCTATCACGATGGAAGTCATCAGTCTGGCTCAGTAAAAATTATTCTGCAAGTCAAGAACATGCTTACAAACCAGGACACATTCAAAACTGAGGTTGAAATTTTCTCAGGGAAAAGTCAGTAAAGGGCGCCAGGGGAGGAAGACTCTTGTATTTATATTTCTTGTAATTGGTATGTTAGGGGGAAAAATAATAACAAAAAAAAAAACATCTCAGAGTACTCCCAAAAGTCTGTCCTAAATAGGTTTTGGAAATGTTTCCCCCTTATGCACCTTTACTATTAAAAATAATAATAATAAAAAAAATCTTTCAAACAAACAGTCTAAGTCTCAACATTAGTTTGCATTTGCTATTACCAGCTATCTGATCTGTGCAACAGCCCAGTTCCACTTAACTATGGGCAAAGATGTGATCTCCCGTTTACCCAACACTTATCTTCAAAATTAGTGTTCTTTTTTCAGCTAATGGTACCTGCCCTGGCTAGGTTTATCCTGATGTTCCACAGACTATATTCGTAATAGAAGGACTTTCCACCCAAGGCACAGGGCAGCCAGTTTGCCTTGCAATTGCAATTATTAAAGACAGAAGCAAAACTTAAAAGGTTACATGTAATCGAGACAATTCCTGAATCCACACTGTTGGTCATGTTCTTCACTGTAAAGAAATAAGAGAAACTGAGCAGGTCCCAGGAAGTTTAGCTCTACAGCACAGCAAAGAAGAATCGGGAATGTGTGCTAAGTTGCTGAGGCAGATGGAGTGATGGATCGCAAAGACATTTTAAAGTATTTCAGCTTCCTCCCTACCTCTTTCCAAAAGCTTTCAGAGACTTGGAGATTAGCAAAATTCAGCATGGGGTGTGATCTGAACAAGTACGTATAGAGCTATCAGCTTTCAATGATGGTTTCTGACAGGTTTTCGTTCCTTTTACTAATCTTCTTACACAGGTATCTTCCCACAGAGTCCTGATTACTGGGCTCCACAACTGTCACAAGCATAAAAAAAGGAAGCTGAATATTGCTCCTCATTTCTTCTGATCTTTCTTATCATCCTCAATTTGCCTCTTCAATAAACACTTTACATAATTTCTCTTCTTTCCCGTTTTTCTTTTGCCTTTGGTCTTCTTTCTGTTTCTCAGCAGAAGAAATAGTGGCCTTAAAGACATAACAGAAAAACATTGCATCTCTGCTATTCTGGTTCTCATACAGCTTCAAGTCATAACAGTTAGGTCCAGCATGGCATATATTCAACCATAGGGAAAGGCCCAAAAACTGACCACCAGTAGAAGGAAGTAAGAAATTGTTTTCCCCAGTTTCAAGTCTGTTGACAGAGGGAAGATACGGATGTACCAATACCTGCTACTCAGGTTAGCAGGCTACAGATTAACTTCCTTTGACTTTGAGTACATTTGCTGTTAAAGCAAGGTGTGATAGCACATTTACTTGCAAACTTTTACTGAAGCCTGTTGGCAAGCTCAGTAGCCCTGTCTCAGTCCTCCCTTGGAGGCATCACCTCTGCCAGATCTTAACCACATGTAATAAATTTGTTACATATAAGAATGCCTTCCCCACACTGGTAACTTTTACCTATAAAAATATCCAGGAAGTTGCTTCCAAAAATTCTGTAAATCTTAGCAGTCCATACCCAACCCAAAAATTCATGTTTTCTCTTACAATCCCATTTCTGAATCCTAATAGGAAGCTATTTAAAAGAGAAGATACTAAAGAACTTGGGTTGTTTTCCATCTAAATTACTTGCAAAAGAAGCATCACAAGATTTGGTCTATTTTCAAGTTGGCTGATGCCTCTAAAAAAGTGTCAGGTTTTCCCCCCTTCCTCTCCCTTCTCTTTTCTAAAAAAGAACTTCTCTGAACAATTCAGAAAAAATTATAGCAGGCCAAAGCATTACTACGCTCTGCAGACCATGAACTACATTGAATAAAAAAGCCAGAATTTTGTAAACACATTGATAGGAAATGCAACAACATCATTACTCCTAAGATGGTACAAAGTGTGGGAAAGCTCTGTTTGATGGACTAGAGAGGCTCACTTCAGGCTCAGAAGCAAGTCCATGAGGTTCAGTGTAGACGTTTATCTATCCAAAAGTTTGCGATGTCAAAAGCAATAAAGAGGATTAAAGGAAACAGAGTATTTAACATAGCATACTGCCTGTACCTTTTTTTGTACACATAAGCCCAATGTCATTGAACTCAAGGCTTCACCTGCTGAGGATACATATTTTCTCAGCACCCCTGCTATAAGTAAAACATAAGGAAACTGGAAGGGGCAAGGATAAATCTTTGTGGTAACATAATGCAGGCAAATGAGGCAATAGCAGAGCAGCTGGATATTGTGTCATCATAAATTTTGAATTTTGGCATGTGCGTGGTTCTAGCCCTTGTGCTATCTCTGCTCCCTAGGGCTTATCCAGTGAGCACAGCCAGAGTTCAGAATTTAAGGAGTTTGAATGCATTTGTTTTTGGCCTGTGAAAGAAATCAGCAGGACACCAGCTGAGAAATCCAAGCCATTTTCTATTTGGGAATCAAAGAGATCTTACCAGCTGAGTAACAGGCTGACATGTCCTGGATCACAAAAACATGATATGAATAGAAGTTGTAACTGTCCTTTTATCTTACTTTCTATTATATTAATTTATTAATCATTTTGATATCTTGAACCTGGTTTTGAAATCCTACATGAAGTTCACAAACCCAACAAAAATCCTGATCAATTCTCTTGTCTGTTCCCCCAGACAGACACCTACCAGTGTCATGGGTTTACCCTGGGCTAATTTTTTTTAAACTTTTTACACAGCTGCTATGAGATGAGAGAAGTTTTATACAAACAAAAGAGACTTGACATGGGGGAATAATATTAAATTTATTACTAGCAGGATAAAACCTAAAGAATAATATATACAACAATTCTAACTAGGTAAAATTATGAAGAAAATGTCATGTACTTACAAAATTATCCCTCTCCCCGGTATCAGTCCAAGAGGAGAAAAGTCTTTTCTTTGCTTTCAGGGTTTACAGTTCCTCTAAATCAAATTCACAGCACTTGACAGTTTTCCTCTATTATCTCTGGGGCGACAGCTCCAATCGGCCATAGCTGGAAATCTCTCTCCCTCTCTCTCTCTCTGCTGCACGTCGGCCTCAGGACTGTCCCTGCTCCTCCCTGCCGGGCCAGGACCAGAGGCTGGGGGGTACCCGGGCCTAGTGAGGTCCTCCATGGACTGCAAGGGGACAACTTGCTGCACCAGGGTCTTCACCACTGTTACAGGGGATAATGGCATCGAGTCCATCCCCTGTTTCTTGTGGGGTCCCTTCTCACAGGAGACAGCCTTGGATGAGCTTCTCCAGCGTGAGCCTACCCTCAGACAGCAGTTCTTCCACACTCTGCTGTCCTTTAGGGTCACAAATGAATTACACCAGCATAAATCCCTCACTGGGACCACAAGTCCTACCCGGGACACTTGCTCCAGCGGAGGTTTCTCTCTCCAAGGGCCACAGGTCTCCAGCAAGACTCTGTTTCATCTTAGGCCTCCCATGGAGTTACAGCTTCCTCCGTGCACTTCTCTGCCCTGGCACAAGCTCCTTCATGAGCTGCAGGAGGGTCTCCTCACTCCAAATAATCTTCCACAGGTGGCAGGGTTTTAGTTTTAAGTCTTTTCCCCTGCTGGAGGGAGAGAGGGGGGCCCCCCCAGGCCTCTCCTCCCCCCTCCTGCTCCACTGGCCTTAGAGGCTCCATTGCTATCTCTTGTTCTCCTCCGCTCTTCTCCAGGCTGGAATTTCTCCTGCGCAATTCATCTTCTCTTCCATTTTCTTAAATATGTCCTTTGCAGAGGCGTTACGAAACCTTGTGATTGGCTTTACTCCGGAAGTCTACCTGGAATTAACTATTTTTCAGCGCCGGGGGGAGGATGGTAAACCCACGACAACCAGTTTCTGCAGATTTTTGAAGACATTTTGGCTAGCATGTCCTTCGATATTTCCAAAATATTTTAATGAAGAAACCATGAAGATGTTTTCATGTGCAACTATTACCTTGACATAATCATCTTGGCAGGAATCCGATCTTGTTAATTAAAATGCAAGCTGTGAAACACTCAATATAAAGGCCAGCTTGTACACACTATTTAGTACAAAATGCCCAGATCATATATAGGAAACTTGTAAGACTTCCTGCACCTACCATGCCAGTGCCAGCAGTCTCGAAGCTTTTTGGAGAGCACATGCATAAAAAGCAGGGAGGGAAGGAGAGGGGAGAGAAATATAAATATGTTACTGGCTATTGTTTTTATAAGGAGTCTGATTAGCCTCGAACAGTTTACACAGTAACATTTGATGAATATTTGATGAATATTTGCAGTTTGAGTAATTTGTTATCCCCCACAAAAAATAAATGGGAGGCTTTGTTTTATTTGTCAAGATGAAACTGTTAACTCATGCTTCTCTGTAACAGGATTATTTATCAGCAATGCCCAGGATCAGTACCTGGGCAATGAGGCCAAAATCCAGTCTATATGTGAAAGTGCACCTGGTATACCACATACACTTAGTCCATCCCCTCTTGCGTCACTATTCAGTACTCCTTTAGCTTCTGTACCAGACAAAGAGATGACAATACACACACATAGTTGAAGATACTACAGGCATCAATCCAGTAGAGTACAGGTTTGTGCCTTTGTTCTCTACATCTGTGTAGCAATCGACCTTCAGGATGTACAGTGGAAGAAGTTCTTGCAAAGGTGGACTTCTGAAACTAATTAGCAAATCTGTGTTAAAAAACTGTCATACTGTAAAACCCCCTTTTCCCTGAAAAACTCAGTTTCCCAGAAATCCCCTGTACCTTTCCCATTGGCTGTGAAACCTAGCCCCTATGGGCGGTGGCTAAGGTGTTCTCAGCTCCCTGATTGGATATATGCTAATGTCCTAAAGCCTTAACTACTCCACGTGGGAAAAATAAACTCTCTTTTCTGCCCGTCTCTTGCTGTGGTCTCTTGTGCTCCGTCTCGGGGCTCGGGCGACCACGTGGCAAGGGACTCAGGGGAGCACCCCCTCCTCCAGCTAAAGGACTACAATCCATTTCTGGGGGATTCCAGCACCTGCACATCTGTTCTTCAGCAAACCTGCAAGAAATTCTACAGTAACAGATTCTTCTATTTATCAAAATTTTGTTTTAGTTGCTGACAACAGGTTTTAAATATCACCTCTTAAGATCTGTACAGGCTGTTGGCATAGATCCTCTGGCCATTGAAGTCATCTTGAACAGCTGAGAGAGAACAACATTTTGGTTTTTATCTAATGTTCTCCACCCACCCTTATATGTGAATGTTTGAAAAGAAAAAATTCAACTACTGTTACAGACTCCACTATGCACCCCCCCCAAAAAGTATTAAGACTATTGCGTTGAAGCCCCGCTCAAAGCCTACTGCTGCAGAGTACCTGTATCTCACATAACCATGAACGCTGCAGTTTTTCATAACTGGTCACACTTATTCAAAGTTCAGGAAGCAGTTTTCACCTTTCCCTTTGCCTGAAAAAAAGAGCTTATTCACCTAGAAATTGAACAAGAAAAGCAACAGATTGAAAGAACCTGAGGGGGATAACATATTTTTGGTAAGAACAAAGAAATCCATGGGGAGTGCAGAACTGCTGAGGAAGTATGAAGAGAGATAACAAAGATCACCACTGCTTATGCCCTAAAGTAGCGAGCCATAGCACTTCATCAAGAGGTTTCAAAACCTGTAAAATGTCTCAGAATTTCCTGTTAATGTACCAAGCATTAACAAAGTTCACTAATGAAGTGCTGCAGTTTATAGAGTTATTTTGAATGGAACTGCATTGAAACCAGTAAAAATCCAGCATAAAACTCTGACCTCAAACTAGTTTTCATATATTTTCACTTACTGCTCCCTATTTACTGCACCTCAAGATAGAAAAAGTGCAAGAAGGATCAGAAAAGTAACTTTTTGATGTTCAATTCCCTTTCTCTGCAAGCAAAGCAAATTACACACTCTAGGGATTCAGTTCTCCAAGTACTCATTTTAAAGTGCAATAGAAGCATTTCACTCTACAGGGGACTCTGCCCAGCGACAGTCTTCCCTCTTCTAATACCCCACATTACAAGACACCGAATCTGTAAAAAAGGCTATATATGAGAATCAGCACTCACAGCATCTGAGACTGGAAAGAAAATACTCATCCTGGATTTATGGAAATAGAAGGGACTGCAGTCACACTTGCACTCACGGTTAAGAACAAGGTAAACCAGGGCAAAGCAAACCACACCACAGCCTCGGTCAGACATCCTTCTCATAGGCTTGTTAAATATGCCCAGCTCTCCAGAGAGCAGAACATCCCTTCCTGAAGGGAAGGACCTGCTGAAACTTTTAGGCTCGGAGAGTTTAGTAGTTCTTTCTTTCCCTCTGCATTTTTAAAACAAACAGAAAACCATATCATGCCTCCTAAATGAAGCACTCCTGCCTTTACCTTCTAGAAAAGACTCCTGGAAAACCAGAACCTCTTTTCTTCTATAAGTGTCAGTTTCTGCAGGTGGTCTGCACAAACATCAAATTCCTCACATCAGTCTGTTCTCGCAACACTGCAAGGTCAGCAGTAGTAACTGAGAATCCGTAAAGTCCACATCAATAGTGGAAACAGTAGGGTCAAAGGGAGAAATATACAGTTAAAGTAAGGAAAGCTGGCAGTTACAGAGTATGCTGGTTTGGGAGTGTGTGGAGTTAATTTTCTTCACAGTGGCTGGTAAGGGGCTACGTTTTGGATTTGTGCCGAAAATAGAGTTGATAATATAGAGATATTTCTGTTATTGTTTACACAGAGCCTTTTCTGGTTTCCATACTGCCACACTGGCAAGAACGTTGGGGGTGCAGGGGAAATTGGAAAGAGACAGATGACCCAAACTGACCAAAGGGATATTCCAGATCATATGACATCATGCTCAGTATATGAAGCTGGAGAAAAAAGGAGGAAGTGGGGCAGGTTTGGAGTGATGGCATCTTCCCAAGTAATTGTTACATATGATGGAGCCCTGCTCTCTTGGAGATGTCTGAACAACTGCCCATGGGAAGCAGTGAATTAATTCTTTGTTTCGCTTTGCTTTTGCTTTCCCTTTAAACTGTCTTAATCTCAACCCACAAGATTTCTACCTTTTACCCTTCTGATTCTTCAGTTCCACTGATGAGGAGTGAGCAAGCGGCTGCTTGGGGCTTGGCTGCTGGCTGGGGTTAAACCACAACACAGAGTAAGGCCTGTTGCTTTCTTCTCCCCATGAAAAGATCAGTGCTATTCCCTCTAACAGCACACATTTTTTTTCACATCTTTGACAACTCAGCCCAAGACAGCTAGCAAAACTAAATCAAATTTTTAATTATTTTTCTCTATATTTGCAAATAACCATTGAGAGGAAGAATTTACAAATTGAAAAAAATCTTTTTAGTGACAAAGAAGGCAATGTGGTTGTCATGGGTTCACTTGTTCTAAAAAACTAAACGCAGAATTTTCCCCTCCCCCTGCCCCACTGTGTGGGGGGGGAGGTTTGAATGGGCAGGCTGGTTTTGCCTTGGGTATTTGACTAACACAAAAGAACTGGCCAGTAGATTGTCATTCCAGGCTAATGGCCTTGGGAGGGGCCAGGAGATTCTTTTCTTTGTTTTTTTTTCCCTCTCCCACAGAGGGGGGAAAGAGTCACAGTTTGTGGTTGCAGGAACGGAGGGAAGGAGGTGCGGTACAAAAGCTGGGAGGCTGCTTTGTTCTCAGCCTGGCTGCCTGGCTTGCTGGCACCCTGTTTTCTGATCCCCACCCCACCCAGGTGGACCTGCTTGGACTTCATCGGAGAGGAACTATTTGGGAAGAGAAAGAGACACCTTTGTTTTCTCTCCCCCGCTCCTGTGGTTTTGGCAGCAGTTTTTGTGCACCTCAGCGAAGAAAGGGGAAGTCCCAGGGCCAGCAGCAGACACCGTGAGTCCCTTTTGGGAACAACCCTTCTTTCTTCGTTTTCCCCTTCCCGGAGAGGGGGAGGGAAGGGCTCCATTTTGGCCCCCCCAGCACAGCCGGGGCACCCACGTGGTGACTGCCAGAGCCCAACAGCGCCTCCTGTCGGCCACCCCCGAGCACTGCAGGCTGTGCACCTCCAGAGAGCCAACAGCGCCCCCTGCTGACTGTGGTTGGAATTGCACCAAAAAGTGCAAACCGAACTGTTTACTTTTCATTGAAAGGGGTTTTTGGGTATCGGGCTATTGTTCGGTTGGGGTTTTGTTTTGTGTTCTTTTGTTGTTCTGCCAATACACATATAGCCTTTAATAAAGGGCTGTTATTTTTCCTTTCTCCACACTTTCTCAGTTGGAGCCTCTTAATTTTGGATTTACAATTGCTTGGAGGGAGGAGTTTTGGTCTTCCTCATAACTCATCCTCCTTAGCAAAACATTTCTGTCTCATTAAACTGAGACAGTGATGTAATTGAACCTGTGCAACCTGAATTAACTCCACACAGGTATGCTCTCAAACCTTGCTGGTGGGGAGAACAAC
The DNA here is from genome assembly GCA_013399855.1 of Oxyruncus cristatus. Lineage (NCBI taxonomy): Eukaryota > Metazoa > Chordata > Aves > Passeriformes > Cotingidae > Oxyruncus > Oxyruncus cristatus. The sequence goes on from VXAY01002651.1 coordinate 210,411, forward strand.
TTCAGGCAGGAATTGTGTGCAAATATAGCCTATAAATATTTTCAATCAGATATCCAAATAATTTGTTTTGCTTAGATTTCGTGTCCCTTTTCTCTTTGAGAAACTTAAATTTGCTCTCTGAAGTAGAGTTCATGACTGTTAGGTATTTCCATCAGCTCTCTCTTCCCTTTATCTGAGGTTCAAACACATCCAAGTGCCGCAAGAACCATTTGCTTCACCACAGTTTCTCGCAACCAGAACCTCACAGTACCAGCCAGCCGTGCAGTAAAAGTGGAGGCAGAAGTGACACCAAAATGACCAAGCATCACATTACCTTTCGTCCTTTCCTGTCCTGAAGAATTGTTCCTCCTGCCCAACAGCTGTGCCCCATCTTGATATTTCAATCTTCAGTTATCAATAATGCAAACAATTAAAAAAAAATTGTACTAGGAGCACAACAACCAAGATTGCAAAATAAAAACACTGCCAACCCAAACGCATGACCAGTTGGAAAAGGAAAAGTCTGAAAATGACCTCTATTTCTCCCTCTACTCTGTCAAAGTACGAAGTTAAGGTTTCTGATGTTTGAAAAAGACCATTTCCCACCAATTCTTTCCACCAAATTCCTGCCACACATCTCCCTCTAGCACTGCCCCCTCTCATTCTGCACACACACAGCAGCCGAGGCTTTCGTTTAGCCACATCTGCACTAAGTGTACTTCAACCCACTGAACTTGCAAAACTACAAATCACAAACTATGTTCCTGTTATTTGTCATATATATATATCAGACACTTTCCACCTGTGACCTTCCACAAGTCATGGGGAAGTCCAGCACTAGGTTGCTACAGTAGTGACCTGTATGACCTCCTCTCTTACACAGGCAAAATTAATGACCTCTGCTACCAATGGCTCACTTGAGTTTTTATACAGCAGGGAAATTGCTCCAAGCCTAAAACTATTCTGTCACTAAGTTTTTGGGTCAACACTATTTTGAAATGGTCTAAAATTTTCCAGGTAAAGCAAGAGTTCAAAGCAATCATGTTACTTTCATGAAAAGCATATAGTAAAGCACATAAAATGCCTAGATATGGAGACTGTACTCCAAAAGTAAATTTAACTGTTTCAGGGATCACAAGATCAATGCTATTACTTATAGACAACAGTCTCATTTAGAGTAACTTTCTGCAACAAAAGAATAAAGAAGATTTATTTTAATTCCTTATACAAATTTGACTTGGGGCAAAAGAAAGAAAAAACTAATTGTGGGCCTTTCTATATGGAACTGGTATGGAATGGAAACAAAGGGCTCTTCATAACATATTTCCATTTGTGATGTTTCGGTTTTTTTACATCCTGCCTTTAAGCAATTTAACTCCAGAAAAAGAAGGAACATGGCCCTTTCCACCTCTATGTTTTGAATCGCTTTTCTGGAGACTTCATAATATATTATAGCAAGGCTGATACACTTACAGTATCATGGATGTTGGGAGCATGGGAGATGAGGGTTGGCACATCCTCTCTCAATCCCCCTTTCCCAATACAAGAGAGCAGTAAAAGTGTGGAAGCAGTAAAGGGTGCCCATGTGCGAGCAATGACCAAGAGGTAGGAAGCATCTTGCTTGTTGTAACAACAGCTGCATATCAGAGGGCAGAGCTTCCAGCAAAGGGAACAATGGCATCAGGGATCAGAGCAGGCAACAATAGGCTCCTCCAGCTGTGGAATTTCAAGAGGTAGTTCACATGAACCATACCAATGGCCTCGACTTCACAGTATTATTTGGTAAGCAACAACAAAATAATATCTATGGTATATGCCTTGCACTCAAGTTATCAATACTCAGGCACCCCAAAACACCAAGGTTCTTCCTCAAGCCAGTAAAGAAAACAGTTTTATCATTTCTCTATGATTCACTATAACCAGACTATGTGATACCCAGAAATGAGGCAGTAAATTACATCATGTGGAACATGCTGAAATTGCTTATTTTAAAGTCCTTGTCTGCAAACTGCATATGCAGTAGGGCTGACATACCTGAACATGCTAGATTGCACATGGCAGTACTGCAACCTGGGGTTTGTTCAACAGAAATGCAAGAGCTCTATTTAGTTTCAGAAAAATAAAATGAAAGAACTCACAACAACTCTCTCGTCTCTTCTGCTATATAATACTATGCAATTCAACTTACTTGTTCAGAAATAACATTCCCAAGACTTAGCATCACAGACTGTGTCTATACATCTTATTTTTTCAAAAGTCTCTTTTTATTTCTCCTCTTTTCTGCCTGCATGTTTTCAGCTTGGCAAACTACTCAATCAGGGAGAAAAAAAGCCAAAACAATTTTCATTGTCCAGATTACATACCAAGTTATACTCAGCTTTTGTACCAAGTACCTGCCATTTCAAAATTACATTTCATTAACTTATTTTGCCTTAAGATAGCAAGGAAGGAAATACTGTTCCCATTCTATAGATGAGGAGGGGAAAGCCCTTCTTTCAGATACAATACAAAGACTGAATACAGTTCAGACAGTGAAAATTACCTATCTCACTGCAGAAACAAACTCCCCAGATGACAACTGAGACCATTACCAACAACACTACAGAATCAGCCCTCCATCCTACTTTGGATAAGCATCTGCCTTCATTGTTTTGCAATGCTTATGTCTTGTAGCATGACCATGTGATACTTGTATGTTATATTTCATACTTAACTATATCAGAGTCACTGCAATAAGTTCACAAATTCAGGAAATGCCTTATATTTTCTTCATGCTGTAGTTAACCTGAACATGAGACTGCTTTCCTAGCAGCTTCAGTTTACCTGAAATCAAATACTATTCAGCCTTTGCATAAAAATCCCATCAACATCAAGTGTAACATGATACGTATTACATGCCTGAGGCACAAACATAATCAGACAACACCAATTTCTGACCATGCTGAAAATTTGTTATTCAGATTTGCTTGCTAGTGTCAATACAGCTCAGCATGTACCAGTGAGATAGCACAAGTCACTGTGGCAGATAAAAGGAGTAAGGGGGATGAGGCTATGGTCTCAGAGCAGCCCCCATGCCTCCCGTGTACATCTGACTACAAACCAGACAGAGCACAGGGCAGAAAGTTCCCAAACCCTTGCCATGCAAAGGCATTTATTGCCTTGTGCTCATCTAATAAAGGAAGAATAAACGATAATGACCTCCCTTTGTAAAAAACTTTAAAATCCACAATTGTGGTGTGAGTTTGTTTGGTTTTGTGGCTTTTATATGGCTTTGTTATTCTTTGGGGTCCTTTTGTGGTGGTGGTTAGATTTTTTTTTATTATTTTTTTCCTATTTAGGGCTTCTCTAGATGGAATAATATTATTAAGAGGTGATTACATATACAAGATCCAAACTGAGAAAGAGAATAAGCACTTACTCTCTAACTGAAAATCCTTTTCTCTGAAATCAGTTTGTGCGTACCCACAGGGTGTTGGGTGCAGCAAACAGTTAAGCAGTTTCAAGATACAGTAGTAAGACAGTTCTCAGTAACATCAGAGAAAAATAGCAGCATTATGTTTTAATACAGGTATGATGTCTCAGGGAGGCCCATCACAGCTCAGCTACCTTTTGCTCAGGGAATCATCAGAAGCACACAGCCACCACACAGACAAATTGGAGGCTAAACAAATATTTCAAAATCCCTGCTTATGTATCTGTGTGAAAAGTGGACACTCTCAGCCCTCATGAAATCGGGTAGTTATCAGCAAATCCAGCAAACAGTTTAATTCAGTTACTTAGAAGGAAGCAGCTGGTCGTAAAGTTTGCCTATGCCTCATGTAGATATGCTAATGTTTAGTACATCCTCATTCTCCTGACTCACATAATTTTCAATATTTGACTGTTCCTTGTTCAAGAGCCACAGCTTCTCTTTATGAAGCCCATTAAAAATGACAATGTATTGCACTATGAATATGTTTCAATTAGGAAGGGAGAACTAATAACTTTGCTGGGCTCTCTGAAGATCCAAACAACTGTGCTCATTTCACAGCTCACTGATTCTTTAGAAGCACTAGAGAAATTCACCCTGGAAATAAAATTACAATATTGATTACATTTGCTCTATCTCATAGCCAGTGAGTTTTTCTTATGCCCTAATGGTGAAAACAACCCTTGTGGATTATCACCTTAGAAGAACTGAATAGGCACTTCTGAGCAACTAAAAGATACTGATTTTTAACTTTTTTTCCTTTCCCCTTTTAAATCCTGAACTGCTCTTTACATTAGAGTCCAAAACGAGTTCAGAGTTTGCAAATTCACATCACTTCTGCTTGACTACAGATATTATTGATATAATCCGACTTGGACTTCAGCGAGATTCCCCTGTCACACAGAGCAGCCTAACGTGCAACAGGTCACCTGCAAACACTGAATAAGTTTTATTCATATGACATCACAAGAACAAACTCCTTGGTAACGCGGAGTCAAAACAGACTCCCTTGAGTCTCCTTGAGGCTTCAGAATCCCAGCAAAGTAAGCTGGATTCCTTGGAAGGGTTAAGCACCCTCTGAATGAACACCCCTCTGCAATGACCAGCAGTAAGCAGCAGAAGAGGCTGGAACAAAGGATTCTGCAATACAGATGATGCCCAAAGGACAGCAGCAAGTACTCACTGCAGAACAGTACAGCAAGTAAACACCAGAAAGCCTTTTTCCCTGCCACTGCTGTTTACAGTTTCCTCATATTTTTATTTACAAAACAAAGCTACTATCCTTGTATGCTCATGTTTACACATCATCTCTTTCAGAGCCTCAGGCCTTCTCTCACATGATTTTCTTCCACTAGCACTCTACAGAGAATTTAACTCCCCAGAAAGATTTATCTTAATTCTCTTTATTTTGCCCAATAGCTCCTTGCAGTTCTGGGGGCTGATAATTTTAAGTACAGCTACTTCACTAACTTACAGACACAGCAATATCTTCCAAGTTGAAGCATTGCTCATTTTTTAAAGAATTAGGGGAAATTATCCCTCAAATGAAGTTTATTTTGGCCTTAGCCAAAGGGTTTAATACTTTGGAATAAAATAAGTGGGGAAAAAGACATTGAAAATAAACTTGTGTATTTGAAGTTCAGAAATGCCTGTTCTGACATTATGTCTTCTCTTTTTCTTCTCCCACCTAAAGTCAGGGATAAAACTTGAAAACAGCACCTCAAGCAAAATTTGTGAAGTTCCCTGAGAAATTTTTTATCTTGGCTAAAACTAGTATTTGCAAAAGGATCATAGACCGCCAGGGATTACTGCCTTTAGCTCCAGGTAACCCTAACTGGCCTCCATTTGTGCTGCCACCAATAGTCACAGAACACTCTCAGGTATTCAGCCTTTCCAGCAGTGATCCCACACTCCCTCTCTGGGTCAGCATAAGGCAAGGAGGAACTGAGCAGAACCAGTTCTGTAGCTTCTCAGAAAACGGTAGTGTCCCTGTGAGAGCCATGATGATTTCAAGCACCAGATACTTCGCTTTCTCCTCCCACCCCTCAAGCTTAAAAAAAGGAATATAGTCCATGTGATTTTAAGAAGACAAAGGCTATTTTAGACTGTGACTTTCAGAATTACACTGTATAATACAACAAACATCTGACTTGCCATTGAGCTCCAATGCATACATGTCAATTGGTACAGGTCAGTGGCACACTGAACTATCCCAAGGTTAGAAGTGTATATCAATACAGGACCTCCCTTTAGCACACCCACATTATTTTACTGGGTTAGTTCTCCAAGAGCCAGTGACCACCTACACTTGTACATCTGCAGTGTCTGTGAGAGGAAACAAAACAAGCAAAAAGTGTTGCGTAGCAACAGACTTGGAGCATAGCTCCTGTCTATTCAAATAAACCACCAGTGCACCTCAGACTGAGCCCAAGCACTCTACCACCACCTCCTTCCACTGAGGAAACTTTTAAAAATTTTGTCTATATTTTTGCTCTGGAATGCAAAAGTTTTGTGTTAATTTTGCAGTAGAACTCCTTAGTGTAGGAGTTAGAAATTGATCTATGAGTATTAACCATTGGGGTTAAGGAGAATAGGCAGAGAAGACAGTTAATTTGAAGATGCATGAATTTCATTCAGCAGGGTTTACCTTGTTTTCTACCTTGACCCCTGAATCACACACCCCAAAAATCACTTTTAATAAATTCCTCATTAAAATCATGACTTTTCCTTGAGCCAGCAGAGCATGCATCTTTGAAATACCCAGTCTTGATTTCTAAGTACCAAAAAATCATAAAATACTTCACTCAATCAGATCCTCTTTTATCTGGAAATAGTTCTTTTTTCCAACCTTCAAATTCTTTATTCTTTAAATTTCACTACATTCCATCTCAAGTATTAAAAAATTACTATGTTCATAAATCTTTCCAATCTAGATAATAGTAGCAGGCTTCCTCTTACTTAGCTGTAAATGTCTATCTAAATCCAAGTTAGCTTTGTTATTACTGCATCAGTAATAACAGAAAAGGTCCTACTGAAGGAGATTGATGGGTTATCTTAGACAGCATGAGCACCCTGAGCATGTCAACTTCCAGTCTTTCACAAAAAGCAAGGTTAGAAAAGCAGCTTCAGCCAAAAAAGCTAGTTATCAGAGACCTAGGGGAGGGGGNGTTTACAAGTGCTCTCTTAGTGATTCTACTGGACTAACTCATTTAAATTCCTTTAGTCTCCCAATAAGAGAGTTTTCCTCTCTCAAAAAAATTTACAAAATAATTTTATTTTAGCTCTTCTCTGAAGCTCTGTTACAGGAGTTATCCATTTATACATCCCAGAAGCTGGCTTTCCTTTTTGGCTAGAGGAACATATTGGACACTATTACATTTATGGCATGATGGATGCTTTGTTCTTGTCTATAGAGTGTACAGTCAAAATTTTAGCACCTGTTGCATTCAAACTCACTGAAACTAGTGGCAACAAAGCATTCACACACAGCTGGTAATAGCTTAGGTATTAAGAATTCAGAATCAGTACCACTGGTCATTGATACATTCAATTCCTTAAATCTTACCCAAAAGATCTGTCAGATTTTTAAACTAAAAAAGCTGTACTGAAGGAGTAAGGCCATAGCTTAACACAAATCCACCAGGGTATGTGGTAAAGGACTCTAGGGTATGAAAAAAGTCAGTCTTAATATTGTGGCTTCCTGGTTTCTGCAATGAATCTCCAAAAGGACAGTGCTCTTTCATACCTTACCATTTATGGTTACAAAAGGCTTTGTAATAGGGGAACTAAGTTAGGAGTTCAGCCACAGCAAAGCAAACCCATAGAAGTATGGGAAAGGAAAAAAATAATAAAAATCCCTTTCAGCTCTGAGCTCTATTACTATCTCAAGTCTGTCACATAACAGAAGATTTTAATTTCTTTTGTATCATCAGAGAAAGTAGCATTTCATCAAAAACTGTGAGTATATTTCTAAGCAACTGTTTCTCCTTGGGAGCATGCAATAGCTTTGGGTGCTGAAAAGTACTGTGTTTTGGGAAGCAACAGGCTTTCTAAATCTGCAGCACTGTGGAGGACAGCACAGATACCTTTGCTGTAGCATATGGGCTAAGTTGTTCTCTCTTTTGTAACTCGTCACAATCTGATCATTCTTCAGAACTGTTAGCAGAGGTAACAGTAATATTTTCACAAATTAAGATATAGAGCTCATATAAGATCATAGCTTTTATTCACTTTAATGGTAAATACACCTTTACTCTTAGGAGTTTTACAGCTTTGGGTGCTGAGCATTACTTTAGAGGTTGTGCATAGCTATCCCTAAGGCACTTAAACTCCTCCAGACTTCCTAAAACCTACTCTTAAACTGATTTTTTCTGTGCAGCCCTGTACAGTAGAGAATCAACACCAAGCACTTCAGAAAGATTTCAAAAACTGCTGAACTAAGCAAGTAACTTCTATTTTTTTTTCATTTTTTCTTTTTTTTTTAAGAACAACCATGTTTAAAGCTAAAAGAATTAGTCTTAAATAACTGCATATTTTAAAGAGAAGAAAAAAGCTAATTTCTTTAATTCACTCTTGTGGCACATCAGGTAAACAGTACAGGAACAAAGCAAAATGATACAGCATATTTCATAAAATAAACATTGTTGTATCATGTTGAGCAGTCAAAATATTGCTATTTCAGGTTTCCAAACAACTACACGAGAATCTTCTTTTCTGTGCACTTTTCCATTGAGGTTCAGCACCACTGTATTCTGTAACATACAGTATTCGTGATCATAGATGCATAGAAAACTTATTAAGTAATGGTTTCTTATCAATTTACAATGAACAAACCCAGTGTTCTCTGGCCTCAGCACCCCTGTTACTAGTAAGAAATGCCTGTAACTGCTAGAGGAGAAAACTGAGGGCGGGGAGAGGGAAAGAAAGTGACAACATAAATGCAGTTTTGACTTCAGCGCTGTGTAAGTGGTGGGGCAGCCAATGAGAAATGGATGAGTGTAGGGTTGGAACAGAAAGGAAGAATCTGAGCAATGTTGAAATATTCATGGAAACACAGGTAGGCAAGTGTGAGTGATCAAACTAACTCTATTCAGAGACAGTAATAAATACATAAACACAAGCTCTGTCCCAGTAACATAATCTGTACAGAGCTCATACTTACAGATCTAAAAATTTTGCCTTCCAGTTCCTACACAATGCACTTGGCCAATAAACTGTCGCCAAAAACTATGCTCCTCTTAAAAACCCAGCTAAGCTGGCAGTTTTTAAGCTGTCCATATAGAGTATTTTGAGACTAAAACAAGGTGACTATTAAGATGGCACTTGACGGGAGAAAACAAGAGGCCATTTTGTATTTAGAGGCTGTAGAGGCCAAAGGGTCCTGGCCTGTTTATAAAGTCCCTCATCACATTAGAGATGTGGATAACTTGCATCACTCTTCTTGGTATGATGCTGTATGAGAACTTGATGCAATACCTAAATACTCACTGGAAATTCACCATACAGTGTGAGATAAACCAGCTAAAAAAACAAACAAACAAACAAACAAACAAACAAAAACTTTTTCCAAGCTAAGGGCAGCCTATAATAGCTCAAGAGAGAGGTCCCATCCAAACTCATGGAGGCCACACCACTGGAAACTCCTCAAAAGATGGGGGAGGAGGAGGAGGCAGACTTCCCGCCAAGTATCAGACATGTCTCTAATCAAAACAGGGGTCTGTTCCACACCTGACCAGATGGCATCCCTAGTATTATCACCAGCAGCTGTCAATGCAGTGATTATAATTGAAATTGCATAGCTAATGTACTGTATAATATAAGTAGACTGAAGAAGATTAAGTAGAGGGAACATTATGAAAACATTTGCAGCTTATACATTCGTAATAAATATGTAGACACTCCACAAAATCTTCAGTACAAAAACACATTTAAATTTTCTATTGAGGGCCCACCTTGTACACTTCAACATCTCCCAATTCAAATTTGCTCAGACTTCCTGGGCCAATCAAGTCTTCTGCAGTGCTTCATTTTCAAAGATTTTGTCAGAGCAAACACTAAATTCGCTCTTTCAACACCTGTTCTAATATTCATAGACAGAGCCAGAAGCCAGAGAAAATTTTTAAATCTGAAAGAATTAACCTTTTAGATAATGAGGAAATTCCAAAAAAATACATTTTTCCATATGCATGCAGCATTGCTTTGTCTTGAGAGCCAGAAACTGAAGGATTTCCAGCAGAATAACATAGGAATATTTATGTAAGAAAGAAAAAAATGCACATGGGTTTCCTTTGCTGTTTGGTGTTTCCTCTTAAATTTTTCTGTACGTGTATGAAATAGTGTTACAGATTTTTTCTGATCGTCTACATTTCAAAGCAGAAAAAAAATGTACCAGAAAATGTGCATTTTAGTTTAGGGACCACATTTACAGCTAAGCTGGTTCAGCAATAGAACAACGACATAAGTATCCCTAATTTACACAGCCTGAAAACCTAGCTGGTTAGTTTATATATCTATAGAAGCACTTAATAAGATATTTGTAATGAACCGTTCTTGTTAACATTCTCTGCATAATTTAAATGTCCTTATTCACTTTGGGGCAGAGCAAATATCTGAAATGGGGGAGCACAAGCAAACAGGATCACTCAGCAGCCCATGCAGAGAGCCAGGGTCAGGCAGTCTGGCTTTTGTCAGGACAGGGAACAGCACTGCACCTAATGCTGGGAAAACCCTTGGCCACTTGAGGAAAAATTTCCCATTTACACATACAAGTTCTTTTTGTGTCTTAAAGAGGTAGTCTTGCAGTTTTAGATTATTAGAAGAATGAGCTTAGTGGTACTTCTGCTGCGTGTGTGGCTGACATTCAAGCAGACTGTTGGAGCAATTACATTTCTTATTAATTCTTTGGTTAATAGTTCCACAGTTCTTGTTCTACATGTAACAAGAGGGTTGATTACCTTGCTGTTTTTCAGTGTAACTGGGTCAGTTCTGTAAACGTAATGGCTCCTCTAAAACTCACTACACTTAACAGCACTAGGCCACTGGAAATTTTCCACAAGTCACAGGGGCAGTATCAGTCTTTCATTTTTTCAATTTCTCACAGAAAATTAAAGATTAATCATTGTATGTAAGAATTTCTTGCTAACAACACATTTTCACTCATCTGTCTTTAGCTTCCCACTGTGCTATAGGGACCTGCTACCACATGGTCTCAGGGCCTGTGCTCCAGGACGAATGGTGTTCCCTTACTCCACTTTTCCCTCTAACCAAGTTGCACAATAGGTAAAGGAGAATCAATGGGTCTTAATGTGCCATGTTGCACAATATTCTGAATATTTTTTAATTCTTTGGGTTATATAAGTGCTGTTTCCAATTTTACACGAGCATGCTGGCACTATTTGATGCCATACGTTCATTTATAACACCACTGACCAAGCAAAACACAATACAACCTTACTTAAGGGCATTAGCTCACCTTCTGCATTAAACTCAAATGCCAGTGAACAGGGAAGGTCCATCTTATGGCAGTTTTCAAACTGAGATGCTTCTTACAGTGCCAATGAATTATACACAATCAGGAAAACAACTCCCCTCAAAATGCTGTATGCAAAATTCACAGTGGATGTTGATGTGTTATTTAAAGTGGAATTAAATATGGAACTGGACAAAATTCCGTACTCTAACAGTAATTCCTTTAGTTTCTAGGTACACCTAAGAATAGCCTTTCACTTTGATATCATGTACTAGCAATTTCAAAAGATGTACTTAAAACGTGCAACTAACCCCAAGTTATGCAAAACAACCAAAGCTGTTTTACCGTCCACAGACATCTACATTTTTATTGCTAATAGCACAAACATTCTGGTGCTATAGCAGTCTAAAAACAGCAGCATGTCAATGTTCAAATATCTTTTTCCTTTCATCATTAAACAGTCAAAGTGAGGCACTTTTACCAGTGAAAACCAGAACTAACAGGAAAGAAAGCAACATTCACAATATATTTCCATTATTTCCATTATTTCCTTTAAGAGCTGAAACTCATAGCTTTGAGAGCTATCTCATTGTTCACCAAATTCAGCGTGGTCCCCTACCTGCAGTAACAGCACAGCTCTGCCAGCTTGGGGCAGATGGAGACCACCTACTCAGAGATAACCTGAAGAGCCTATTTGCTAACTGTGGTTTGTAGTTGTCTTACACTGTATCTAAATTTAAGTCCGAACACAGGTGGATTTAGGCAGGAACCACACCATCCTGAAGGCCAGCCAGAAAGGATAAACACTAAACACACCCCTGAAACTATAATCCTGAAAATGCCCTGCATTAAAGCTCCCTGCACAGGAGAACAGGACTGAAAACTGGTTCAGCATGTATATAACATATTTTCCTTTTCTCCTTCTGTTCTTCTTTCCTCTCTTATCTCAAAAAAACCCCACACAAATCTTGCCAGTCTTGAACTTTGCCATAACAATGGCTTGTGCCATGTTTCCATGAAGACACAACCCCCCCAAAAACCTTCAGTCACAGCTGTCAGTGAAGCACATACTGGTGATGGGTTGAACTCACAGTTAAAGTTATGGTCCATTTATATAGTAATCCTATATATCATAATGATTTAATGGCATATAGATTCACAGCAATTATTTTCAGATTCTCCTTATCAAAGCATTAGGAAGATCATTTCGAACACCAGGTTTGGAGCATCCCTGAATGGGCAAGGCCAAAAAACTTGCAGAAGTCTGAACCAGAAATCTTAAATGCTAAATATTAAATTATTTCAGTTCTTTTGAAATAAGACAACCACATTTCAGACTACTCCAGAAGAAAAGGCATCATGTAAAAAGGATTCCGTTCTGGGAAGATTTTCCCTTTATGCAGCCTTTACCAATACACAACAACATCTTTCACTTCAGAGAAACAGCAACATAAAATAGACTGAATTAAGGCTGAGAACAACTGGACTGTTAACAGAATTCTCCCCAAAAGGTATCAGGTTTTCCTACCCCATCTCCTAGCCTATACACACATACATTTGTTAAAGGTCTATAGGGTAAATTTAAAAAGTGAAAAAGGACTCTAACAAAAAACACAGTAACTTTTTTTTTTTTTTAAAATTCTAGTTTTGCAAAATTTAGACTGTTCCTTCATGGAATATATTGTATTTCAGAAACTTGCTACACAACCACAATAACTGTCATGTTTTCCCTCTCCTTTCTGTATTTTATTTTATACCAAAAAGAGGTTGTTCAAGTTTCACAATTCTAGATCATGTTGGGAAAGAAGTTGGTGACTGCGCAAAAGAGAGGGGAGACGAGAGCCCTGTGCCTGGGACTGGGAATGGTTGCATGCTCCATGATGATGTACTTTTTTATTGGGATCACCATCGTGCCTTTCTACACTAAGAGGTAATAACAGCCATTTGTTTATGAAATAAAGCTATTCTTTTTCCTGTCATCATCAAATACAATTGTTAAAAAAGTGATAAAAGGTATGTTAGTACATTGTACAATAAATAAACAATGTACTCTCAAAGAGCTCATAAGGATTTAAGACGGAAAAAAAAAAGAAAAAAGCAAGCCTAGAAGTTATTAGGCACTTAAAAGTAACCACAAGGAAGAGAAAATGATGCTCCTCAGGGCTAAACAAAACAAAATGAAAAAGAAAATATTTATTGAGAAAATACATAAAATCAAAGAACCATCCATGCTTATGGAAGCTTGACAATGAAAAGCCAAGTTTTGCAAAATAAAAACAGTTTTAAAAAGCTTTTCCACGTGCAGGAGAGTGTTGTGTTTAAAAAACTATTAAAACTTGAGCAACACAAGTCATGGTAAAATTGCTCACTGAAGAATCTGTATCTTACTTCTAACTCAGCTCTCATAAGAAACTAGCACAGAGTGTGCCACAGAAAATGTTGCAGAATACAATGAATTGCTGAAGGAGTTACTATTATCCACATTTTTTTTCATTTTGCAAGTTGTGCCTCCACACAGAAAATCAATTTGCAAAGAATCAAAGTAACAAGACAAAGAATGCAGTTCACTTCTTCACACTTGAAGATTTTGATAGAGAAAGCAAGGGCATCCACCTCGTTCTTCTTGCTAGAGAATCTTTAATCTCAAAACTGCTTGAAAACCATTATGTTTAAAACAGAGTAATTCACATATATTTTATTTATTTTCTAGCCTCCAGATTACATTACAAAAGACAGATGCATGTAAAGAGATTACTTTTGTAAGAACTGGAGTGAGACTATTTCTTGGGTTATTTGCCACCAAAGTGTACTACTGTGAGCAAAAGTTTGTTGTGTTATCAATAGTAGAAGAGTAACTCTTGAGAAAAAGGGATATGCAGCAGCAAAAATTTAATGTTTTCCAGAAAAAAATCTGGCTTCTTATTCATGCAAAAGGGCTATGCCATAAAGAAAAGGGAGAAGGGGAAAAACCGTAGGAACTTATCTGAGTTCTGAGGCTTATTGAAGGAAACAAGTCAAAATATTTCTGAGACATCAAGTGTACTGCATTCCAAGTATTTACTCCCAAACATTAAAATCCATAACAATTTTTTTTCTTGAACAACACTTGAAGCCTGTTAAAGATGGGTAGGTCAAAATCTAACTGCAAAACACAGAATGCATAACAAACAACAGCAACAACAACAACAAAAATGCTTTCTTGCACTTCTTCCCTATGGCAGCCTTTCTCCAAGTGCAGGGTGGACACAGTTCACCGCAGTGGGATGGAGCAGCCATGAACTCCAGCCATGCCACCACACAGATGCATCTCCACATGCAACTTTCAAGAGATGCTCCTAATGAGCTTAAAAGCAATATCTTTTGTTTTGGTTTTGTAGCGTTTGGACAACAGAAACTGTGTGCAAGGTACTCAAGGCCAACATCAAGGACAAAGTTCTCTGCCCAGACAGCGAAGGCTCAGAGGATGAGGACATCTTTTCTTATCCCTGTCTACAGGTGTGGGTTAATCTGACAGCCTCAGGACAGGAGGTTATGCTGTACCAGACTGAAGATACACTGGAGAGAAATCCTAAGGTGATGGTTTTTAAACCAAGCAGCACAGTAAGAGCAGGAGTTGCTTGTCTTTTCCATATTAATGTCTGGTCTTAAACCATGGCATTTTCAAAACATTCCAGAAATGACAAAGTTTTGGATTTTATTTTAAACATTGCATCAAACATTAAGTTACTGCTTGTTAAGGAATTCCACCAACATGAATATAACATTTGTGAACATTTTAAAATATTTAAGTCTCCAAGTTGAAGACCAATTGGAACAATTAGTTTATAAGCTGTGGTTTGCTCAGTTCCATGTTGAATTATCACAAGAGACCTGAATTTAAAAACCATCCAAAATAAGAGCACAAATCCCAATTTTACTTGCGTTTTGGGTGTATGATGTGAAGTAGGGATTAAAGAAAGCAGAGGAAACAGCAATATGATGCACATTTTAGACAGAAGGAAGAAACAAATAAGTGATTTTGGACGATATCACACACAAAACTCATTTGTCTTTGGTTTGGTCTACAGCAGTTTCCTGGACTCATGGAGAGGGCAGTGGCACTATAGGTAGCACCTGTGTAAGGCAGAGATGTTGGGTATTGCGGTAGAGATCCCTTGGTCAGTCATTATAGGGATCTCTTCCCAAGAGGACATGTGCATGGGTGGGATAGAAATGTAGGTGCATAATATTCATTTGGTTTCAGAGGTCTGTGAAAGATTAGGGAAGGGGAAAGTGAAGGGTGTTATCGTTTTGTTCCTGCCAGGGTTTCTGCTTGGGAATCAGCTCCCCCAGAACGAAAAGTACTCCTACAGGTACCCAGTTCCAAGAAAGCTCAGCTTCAGTTCAGTTGCAAACCCATGAGTACTTCAGAGGCCTTATTCCAGCTCAACAACTGTCTTAAGAGGGAAAATTGAAATTCAGATCCTGAATGTCCAAGATCTAAGTACTTTCAGAATCCAGAACAAACATGCTCAGACTTCAAGTGCAAAGATTTAGAGTTTCACACCCTGCAAACCTAAAATAGCATAAAACACTTACGCTGAAGAGAATGTCTCTAACTAATGCATATTTTTATAGTGACTATCTCAGGGGAAGTTACATGCAATAAAGTAGCAAAGCAGAAATTATCCAGTGTAGACGGAAACAAGCATTGTTCACTGCAAGACGAGGTGATTTATCGATTTCCTACCTATGTGCATTACTGGAAGTTTTCAGGTTAGGAACCATCCTCCCTTCTGCCTTGGCCAGTTTCCAGTTTAATACACCTAACCATTATTAGATATCAAAAATAATATTGCAGAAAAAAAAGGTTATGAATAACAACAACAAAAAAAAAGTGCTTCAGAGTCTACTAGTATTTTCACTGAAGACTAAATAACTGCATTCTGTGTTACAAGAACAAGTAGGAAGCCTCCAACAGCCACACTTGCTGTATTTTTGTACTAGTAACAACCAAAGGCACACAGTGAAACAAGCCAGCGTGAATTTCTGTACAACTAACACTTTCCTGCTGTGGCAGTGCCTAGCAGCTCTCTTAGGAATTGGGGTTTGGCACTATAATAACGAAGTGACGTTCTCAAAGACTCAAGGGTTTTTTTGAGAACCCATGTTATGGGTTTCCAACAATATAACTCCAACCTGTAAATCTGCAGACTGGGGGCACAGACACACTGAGAGAAATAGGGAAACATGACAAATGGGTTATGGACATAACCAAGACAATCTTCAAGGATGCCAAACCACAGAAGATTTTGTCAGTACTAGCTTGAATTTTTTCCTCAATCTGATTTAACTACAGACTTTGTATTAGAGTATCCATTATAATGAATCACCTTAATTTCTTATTCCAGTGCTCATATGTCCCAGACAAGTTGGAGAACTCTGAAGAAGTTAAAGCGCGAATAGAAACAATTGCAAGCAATTTCAAAAAATACCACACTTTCCCATGTTACTATGATCCAGGAGGAACACAGACCAATGTTATTTTAAGCAGACTTTATCCCCCAAAAGGCCTCCTCTTTGCTTTCCTCTGGCCTACACTCATGTTTACTGGTGGATGTCTGATTATTGTTCTGGTGAAAATTAGTCAGTATGTTTCTGTTCTTTCTGCTTGGCAGTAGAAAATAAATTTCTAGCACAGATTGTTGCAAAATATGTAAATGCCTTTGTTCTGCCTGTTACTGGCATTCTGTGACTCTCAATATACCAGGTGTTCATCCAAGGGCAGACATTCCAAAGAACTGAATGGCACCCACTATGGATGGCAATCCATTACCCAAGGACAAAAATATGATTCCAAGGAATGTCTGAAAATACCTTATAAGCACACAGACCAAATTACTCTCTATTGTTTCCCTCGGCTTTATGAGGTACAGCTGCTTTGCAAAGCTACAATTCAAGTTTACCACTAAACTCTTGTTCCACATTTTAATCATGGTGCCAGTTTTCTGTCTGGTTGAGATTAGCATGTGCCAGATCCATATACATCATCACTGGCAAACACACCCTTTATATACTTACACACCAATACCGTATGTACTCATGGTATATTCTTCTTGTCTGTCGAGAAAGGCAGCTTTGTTATGGTGCAAAAAGATGTTTGTTTTCATGGCTTTCTCTCTGCCTTTGGGAAAGGGGAGGGAGACAACCACTCAAAATATACACACACAGACTTTACAAAATTTACGCTCTAATCATCTAGCACCAGTTGTATATAAAGAAACGCATGAAGTATAGTGTACATTAAAGAAGTTTATACTAGAAGTTATTGTATTTAACTCAAATTTTAGCCTTGCTTTATTTGAAACAAGTACACCACTCAAGGAAGGTTACCTGCCTGCCATTTGCATAGATTATAAAACTGTTAAGGAGAAGAAGCTAAGACATAAAGAATATTATTACGAAGGAGTGTGCTGGTTCTGGCCAGGACAGGATTAATTTTTTCAGTAGCCTGTCAGGAGTCAGAACATCACATGGGAGACGTGGGAAAAGTGGAAAAGAGAACTTTATCCCAAACAGAATATTTAAAATACCCGACAAACTTACTGGAGCACTGCAGGGATTGTTGCAGATCACTGCTGGACTGTTATGATGTTTTAAAAAATCTGTTAATGCATGTTCATATTATTGTACACCAGTTCTTTAAAGTTTTTCCCTCAGAATTGTATTTATTTTATTCCTATTTTCTGACTGGTTCTTATTTGGTGCATTGCACCACTTTCACGTTTGGCCTGTTGCCACCCCCTTGTTCCATATAAAGCTTTGTACCCTCCTTTCCCTATCCATATGTAGAGCTAGCCCAACCTCCTCTTTCCATGTTTGTCATGTTCCTACCCACTTTCTAGACCCTTCCCTGGCTCCCTCTATAAAAGAGGGAGCTCTCCTTCCCTGTTCAGATTCACCCTTGAGTCAGCGCACCTTCAATAAAGATCCTCGTGCCTGTTTCAAGAACCCCTGGTGTGTCCGCGTCCTTCCTACAACGATGCGTGTTAAATGGCGCCCAACTGAGGGGAGGGCGGCGAGGATTCTTCTCATAGAAGAAACTCCCTGTCCCCAGTGGCCTCAGGAGAAGCCTTCTGAGAGGCACTCCCCAGCGCGCCCTGCCTCGGACGGTGGAATCGGATCAGCAGAAGATCGGCAGATTCCACGCACCTCGTGACAGGTGAGTGAGAGCAGCAATTCCTCCCCTCCCTACCCTCCTTCTAAATCCGCAAAGTTAACATCGATAAAAATTCGGAAAAGTCTTAAGTTTTTATTAACAACTACAAAAATCCAAAGAAAAAGATAATGGGCTGTGCGCAATCTAATAATCAGAAAAAATCGTTCTGCCAGCTCAGAGCGCTAATCGAACTTCATGGCCACGAGTGTGATAAAAAATCTCTCGATGCACTCATTAAGTGGCTCAAAAAACATCAAAGGTCGATTCCAGAAGAATTAAATATCAGCGAATGGGACGACCTCGGATTAACAATTTGGACTGAGAAGGAGAAGGGCAATAAATCGGCTCAAGATGCCCTGATAGCATGGAGACTCGTGCTTTTAGCATTACAGAGACATTATTCATCATCACCGTCTCAAGTCCATGCTACACAAGATGGCGGATTTTCCTCTCCTTCATCCCCTCACCATCGGGACAGTCAAAATGGCACGTGAGACAGTGAACAAGAGGGAGGGCTTCACTGCATGCTGAACCGCGACAGTACCACCGGCGGGAAACACAACCAGGCAGCGTGCGAAACTGCGACTCCGCTCCAAGACCAAGCCCCTCCCAACTATCACATCCTCCATCCCACAAACCCTTTCCTTGATGACGTCACCTCATATTCAATTAACACTCAACACCACACCCCTCACATCATCACACCACACCCCTTTCAAAATGGCGGTGCCTCACCTACTTCCAGCCACGTGGCCTGTGACCCCCTTCAATATGGCGCCGCCCATACAGCAGGGCCTGCCACATCGGCAAATAGGTCTGGCCCTATGCCACCAACTACATCGGCAAATGGGTCTGGCCCTGTGCCACCAACCCAGGACCTGAGGCCTGCACCATTAGCCCAAGAACCTAAACCCCTGCATACCACTCGTGACTCACAATCCACAACATCACAATTCATAACACAAACACCATATGACATTTCAACTCTTCAACACAGACTACACAAGTTGTTCCTCAAGTACAACACAACACCTCTACTGCAAATACCTTAATGAGGAACAGACATGACACTGTATGGAAATCATTTAACGAACAGATACAAAAAGAGGGAGACCTGGAGTTCCTCCAGGCCTTCCCTGTGTACTATGATGAAGGGCCTAACCCTGAGTGGCGACCAATCTCGTACCCTGTTTTAAAAGACATAAAAAAATCTATTGCAGAGTACGGATTAGGTGCACCTTTTACAATTGGACTCATAGATGCGTTCTTCGCAGCATACACTTTAACACAGGGAGACATTAGGATAATCACAAATGCGTTGTTAAACATCATGCAAAATTCGGCCTTTGAATCAGAGTAGAAAAAATTAATTAAAAAACATGTGGAAGAAAATGAAAGGAATACGGGACTCCCCACAGAACAACTTATAAATCACCTTTATGGCGAGGGTCCCTATTCCAACAATAAAGAACAAGTGAGACTGGGAAAAAATGTTTTAGACATCTCTAAACAATTGGCACTAAAGGCACTCAAAGCGGTGGCAGATGCCACGGTTCCCTCAGAATCATATGCCCTTATCCATCAAGGGGCAAAAGAGCCATTCATAACATTTGCTAATCGGCTAGTGCCACAGACAAGTGCCACATCCCATGTCTCAGGACATTTTATTTAGACGTTTAGTAATAGAAAAAGCCAACGAAGACTGCCAAAGAATTTTAAAAACATTAAAAAATCCCACCTTATTGGAAATGATAGAAGCTTGTAGAAATGTGTATTCCCAAACAAACTAAAATTAATGGCAGCCATGATTAAGTCTCCCCAGAAGTGTTTCCACTGCGGTGAAGATGGGCACTTCGAAAGGAAGTGTCCAAAAAAGTCATCCCCAACGTATCCATTACCACCATCCAGTTGTAAAAGGTGCGGCAAGGGAAGGCACTGGATGGAAGACTGCCGGTCCAAAACTGACTTAAATAATATTCCATTATCACCAAAATCACCCAAAGCTAACCGTAATAACTTCAAGCCTTACAACACACCTCAGGCACCACGTCCACAAACACCTTCGATGACACAGGAAAACTGGATACTGAGCGCTGCGGGGAGTGCGCAGACAACAAATGCCCCTGCCACTGCTCAGTGTCCCTGCCTGCAAAGGAGCCGCTTGTTGCCGAGTAACCAATTCCTCACAGTGGAAACCGACTTGTAACAACTCAGCGGATACCTTTAGTAACTGCACCCAAAGAGCAAGTAATTTACACGAACAGTTTCGATGCTACTCTCTTCCCACCACCAAGTGAACAATTACAAGAACATACATATCTTCTAACAGGATCGACAGAAGCAAACAGCTACTGTGTTGTTATTCTTCCTACCATTCTGAGAAATGTTACTCCTAAAAAACTAACTGTGACTCTTT
Organism: Oxyruncus cristatus; assembly: GCA_013399855.1. NCBI lineage: Eukaryota > Metazoa > Chordata > Aves > Passeriformes > Cotingidae > Oxyruncus > Oxyruncus cristatus. The sequence goes on from VXAY01002651.1 coordinate 230,941, forward strand.
TCATTTCCAGCCCTCTGGTGACCTTACCACCAGCTACACCAATGGCTCAATTAATATCACTTTCCTCCTTAGCTCAGATTGCACCGGAAACCTCATTTATCGTCAATTGGTCTGAAACTATTTCAGACAGTTGTCCAGTGCTAACTTGTTCTTTACGTTCTTCTAGGTACGGAGAAACCATAAAATCATTAGGCATAATTGACACACAATTGACATATGGTAACTGACGTCACCATAGTGGCACACAAAGATTGGCCCTCACATTGGGAACTGGAAGCTACTCCAATTTCCATCAATGGGGTAGGTGGATCCCAGTCCCCAATGCAAAGCTCGTCACCCATCTCTATTGAGGGACCAGAAGGAAAAGTTGCCAATATCATTCCCTTTGTGCTGCCACTACCACTTTCTCTCTGGGGAAGAGACGTCCTTACACAATGGGGCATGTCATTAACAATCACTCCAAATTTGTAATGTCGGCCACTGGAGAGCAGCTGCTACCCACTCTCAACTGGCTATCTACCAGACCTATATGGGTAGACCAGTGGCCTTTACCAAATAAAAAGCTGCAGATTCTTAATGAATTAGTTCAAGAACAACTCCGATTGGGACACATTGCCCCAAGTGTAAGCCCGTGGAATTCCCCGGTGTTTGTTACACAAAAACAGTCAGGGAAGTGGAGATTGTTAACTGATTTGAGAAAAGTTAACGACGTCTTAGAGTCCATGGGATCCTTACAACCAGGAATGCCTTCTTTGACCCAATTACCATCTGGTTGGCCCCTGATTGTAATTGATCTCAAGGACTGTTTTTTCCATATAAAGCTCCATCCAAACGACTGTTCAAAATTTGCTTTCTCCGTACCATCTCTGAATGCAGAAAGTCCGAATAAGAGATATGAGTGGAGAGTTCTTCCTCAGGGAATGAAGAACTCTCCCACTCTGTGTCAATTGTATGTCAATTCAGTGTTATCTCCCATTCAGAAAAGGCATCCAAATGTCATTATCATGCAATATATGGATGACATTCTTTTGTGTACTGATGATTCTGCACTGCTAGAACAAGTTTTACAAATAACCATCACTGAACTAACTAATAATCATTTAGCAATCTCTACCGACAAAATTCTAAGGGTCTCCCCCTGGAAATATCTCGGGTAGAAAATTACAGAGTCCTCTATACAGCCACAACAACTTTGTCAAGACAGATTACTACATTAAATGACTTACAAAAATTACTAGGGACTATAAATTGGGTAAGACCCATTTTAGGTTTGTCAACAAACGATTTACATCCTTTATTTGATCTGCTTAGAGGTGACTCTTCACTTTCCTCACCAAGACAATTAACAGAAGAAGCTGTACAAGTTTTAGATCTTATAGATCACAAACTTACCCAAACGTCCCACAATCAAAAACTTCCAAATTTACCTCCAGTGTTAATTGTTATTTTGACACATTCACAACCGCATGCATTAATATGTCAACTTTCTACTCATCTAAAAAATGTCTGTATATGGGAATGGATTTTCTTACAACACCAATTCTCTAAAACAGTAACAATTGTAGTCGAAATGCTTTCCAAATTAGTTTTCAAAGGAAGAACGAGATGCTGGGAACTTTCAGGCTTAGAACCTGATACCATCTACCTTCCTCTGAGTTCCGAGCATCTTGAACAATTGCTGATAACCTCCTATGACTTTCAAATTGCCATCGCCAACTATCCAGGCCAAATTCAATACCATTTTCCAAACAATCTATTTTTACACATGATTGGCCAACTCCCAATCCAATTAAAATTTGTACAATCAAATCTACCTATTCCAAATGCAAAAACAATACTCACAGACGGATCTGGGAGAACCAAAAGCGCTGTCGTTGTTTGGCGAGATGGCGACAGATGGAATCAGGATGTTCATCAAGTGGAGAGTTCTCCACAAGTCATAGAGTTGTCAGCCATTGTTCGTGCGTTCTTTCTTTTTCAGTTTGAACCTATTAACATTGTTTCAGATTCATCTTATGTTGTTGGTGTTGTTAAATGAACTGAAAACTCTTATTTGAAGTATATTTCTAATCAAACTTTATTTAATTTATTTAAGATGTTATCTTTTATTATTTCCAACAGATCTCATCCTTTCTACATCATTCACGTCAGATCTCGTACAACATTACCTGGTCCTGTTACAGAAGGGAATCGCCAAGCCGACCTTATGGCAGGTGTAGTTAATGTTCCCAACAAGTTACAACAAGCAAAAATTTCCCACGACTTTTTCCATCAGGGAGCTAGAGCTTTACAAAACAATTTGGCTTAAAACAAAGACAAGCTAAAGAAATTATATCTACTTGCCCTGACTGTCAACTAGTTACACCTATAAAATCAGATGCTATAAACCCTAGAGGTATAGAACCTCTACAGTTGTGGCAAGTAGATATAACGCGTATCTTCATTTGGCAAACTAAAATTCGTACACGTCTCCCATGTGATGTTCTGACTCCCGACAGTAGCCAGGAGGGGCCATGGCTAGGACCCTGATGTTATGCTATACCACCTCCTGTCATTTTCCAGGGATGTGGAAGGGCTCCCTTCTGGGTCAGGTAGCGTGGGCGGAGGTAGCAGTTGGGTATTACTGGGAGTGAGAACTCACGCAAATCATTCATTTCTTGTACACTCTTTTATTAGTATTATTGCTGTTACTGTTGCTGTGTTCATTGTCTTATTTCATTGCTGTTTCCAGTAAATTGTTCTTACGTCAACCTGAGATCTTTACCTTTTGTGCCTCCAATTTTCCTCTCCAGCCACCCACAGAGGGGAAGGGAAGTGAGCAAGTGGCACATGGTTTGGAGTGTTTTGTTGGGAACACTGAATTGGGGAATACCATTCTTAAACCACAACAAGTAGAAAACATCTGTGATGCCTTACTAAATACAAGAAGCTAATGTAACCACAGACGGAAGTTTACATGCCTAGCACAAAGATATGTCACAAAAGAGGTATTTTTTTCCAGTGCCAAGACTCCTAGGAATGCTCTGATGCATGTATAGAGACATTCTCTATTCTCTCAAAATAACTCTGTTTCTCTCAGCCAAATTTCAATTGCAACTGGTCACCAGAGGAACATGAGATACTTCCCATGTATTTGACTGGCATTTGGAACACAACTAGTACATGCTTTTTCATCACACAACTGAGGAACCACTAGAAGCTATAATTCACAGGAAACTTGCAGGGCTTAGATATAAATTTAAATTCATTAAATTACAGTGGAAAGAGTTGTTAATGTGGCAAAATTCTATTGGTCAGTGTAAGAAAGAGAAAGGTTGAAATATTAACACATGACTTGCATTTTCTAACCTTACAAACAGAACAGTGTCAGAGTTGGCTTTTCATCATGATCAGCAAATAAAATGTAGACCAGGATAGTACAAAACAGCAGTTATTATCCTCATGAACACTCATTCAACATTCAAAATATAGATGGTTATCTATTAGAAACGTAGAAAAGGAACAATTACCTGCTCTAGTGTTTAAGATTCAGACTATGTAAGCAGGGGCTGTTAAAAGAAAACAAAAACAAAAACAAAAACAAAAACAAAAACAAAAAAAAAGAAAGGGAAAAAAGCTAAACATCAGAACCTCAGACTTTAATACAGGAGGAGCACTATGTCCACAAGTAAGAAAGTATTTACATCTTCATACAACACTTCTGTGAAATACATCTGAAGTTTTGTGTATATACAATTTTAACTTCTCTCATTCAGAAAAGTGAAAGTTCAGCTGGCACAGGTACAGGTGGTTTGGGTGACCAAATGGGATGGGAAGGGGAAGAGATCCTAATTTGTTAGTTCATAAAAAGCTGAGGCTGAATTGTAACAGAAGCTTAAAAACTAGGCAAACAGGTAGCTTCAACAGGATACCCATTGAAGCTAATGCACTGTAGTGGTACCAAAGGAGATGACCAAGCCAGCCGCGAATAGGATCTCTCAATGCTTTACTCCAGATTTCATTTTTAGCAGTTTAAAAAGAGTCTCCAGATTGCAAAGTAGAACTTGCTCGTTAGTACTTTACACTCAGTCCAGTAATTTGGCAGCCCTGTCACCTTGCTCCCCTCCCAACTCAGCAGGAGATCAACTAAGGTGGGAAGTTGCTGGCCGCCCCTGTGGCCGCACTTACTCAGGAGTCAGTGCCTTGTGTTTGAAGAGCAAAAACTTGGCATGAAGCATGAACACTGCTTCCAACTTGCCCTTGGCTTCCCAAGACCATCTCCTAAGCCACATCTTCCTCACCTCCCTACTCGTAATTGCCCCTGATAATACAGGGGATTTAAATGTAAAAACCCAAATATTCTATTGCAGAAAACAAAATGTATAGACACCACGGAAGTCTGTTCTTGTTTTTAAATAATGTTTTGATCATGTATACAGTGCTGGTTATTTTCTACATTTTTGAAGTTTAATGTTAAATGCAGATATTGTTTTTCCTTCACACTTTCACTTTCTCCTAATGTCAAAACTAAGTGTTTTACAATGCATGAGGTTGCTGAACTATTCTTTTGAACTTTTCTAAACATTTTTCTATTCTTTTTCTATCTACAAAAGTTATAATTCACTAGGGAGTGAAGTTTCAATAACACACTCTATGCTTCTTACAGCAACAAGGAAGGAAGCAATATACCCTTTGTTTCTGTTTGATTGGGATTTTTTTAATATTATTGGCTTATACCATCAAGTCTACAATAACACGGATGACAAATACAATTTTTCTGAGATCCAGTAAAACACTTCCTATTAGAAGTGCTGCCATACAAGCAGTGACCATTGCACCTACACAACTCAGCTTCTCGAAGCAGAGTAGATGCTTAAAGTATATATTAGAGCATTAGAACTCGTGCCAGAAGAAGAGAAGCAGCAGCACAAGCAGCTGGAAATGAAATTCATACTTGAAATCTGGTTGACTACACATAGCTTTAACCCACACTGATGCTTAGACCACAGGAATAGTCATTGAGTCAACTCGAATAAGTAAGGATCACAGAGAGAATGTAGGTAGACTTTTAGACCCTGATGAATACTTTAGTTGTACAGGCCCTTTATATATCTATATAAATAATAGTGTTTTCCTGAAGCTGTTCAAAGTCCTATTTTTCAAGTGCTAGGCACCCTCAGGAGTAGCTTTTCTTCTTGATGCCAAATAAGGCTTTGATATGGTGATCCTGCTGGAAGATGAAAAAGAAGAAAAGATCTAGCACAATTATTGAGGGGATTAGCATTCCTCCTAGGCCAAAAAAAAACCTAAACGCCCCACCACCAAAAAACCCCACAATTGCAAAAGGTTGTAAAGTGAAGCTTGCCCTGTAAATGGGAAGCTATTTTTCTGGATGAGTGAGATTCAGCTTTCGTCAGCTTGTAATAACATAATCTTTCTCCAATTTCGATGAGGTAGCAACAACAGCAGCTGAAGAGGAACCTGTGGGACACTGACTTGCTGAGAAGCCACTTGTGAGTCACCAGCATGTTCTTAATGTATCTAAACAAAAGCAAGTACCTTCTGACTGCCTCTGACAATGTTGGTTTCCGTATCCTGCTAATTGGTGCTATTTTTATTATCTGGTCCTCAAAGCAGCAACAGGGCAGTTATCATCAAGAAAACTCCGATCCTCAAAGATTCCCCCACTCATTGCATAAACCTATGGCACTTGACAACAAAATGCCTTCCAACTGAGTAACTGGGACTTTGTTCTTAGTTTAAGGGATTTCAGGGGGTTGAAGGGAAGGGTTTGATTAGCTCATTGGTTTTGGTTTAGGTCTTTTATTTCTTTTGGGGGTTTTGGTTTGTTGGGGTTTTTTTATAAGGAAATGAGGAAAAACGTAACCAATTTAGAGTCTCTAGACTATTCACTATTATTACAAATTACAAAATAATTCAGATTTTTACTTTCAGCAGTTTTGATAATAGAAAAAAAAGAGAATTCCTGGTTCACTGGGTAACTCCAGATTTACAGCCTGGCTTGAAGTTCAAAAATACTCTAATACAGGAAAAATAATGATAAGGATTGACTGGAGGCAGTTATCCTTTGTGGGAGAGTTGGGGTTGTTCAGCCCAGAGAAGACAAAAGAAGATCACAGAAGGGAGAACTTAGAGGCCCTTCCAGTGCCTAAAGGAGCTCCAAGAGAGCTGGAGAGTAACTTCGGACAAGGGTCTGGAGTTACAGGACAAGGGGGAATGGCTTCACACTGACACAGAGTAAGGTTAGACTGGATATTAGGAAGAAATCCTTCCCTGGCAGGGTGGGTGAGGCCCTGGCACAGGTTGTCCAGAGAAGCTGTGGCTGCCCCATCCCTGGAAGTGTCCAAGGCCAGGTTGGACGGGGCTTGGAAGAACGCAGGATAGTGGTAGGTGTCCCTGCCCATGGCACTGGGGTAGAATGAGATTACCTTGAAGGTGCCTTCTAACCCAAAATGTTGTGTGATTCTACACACCTCTTATAATTCCAGACAGATTTTCATGAAGTCTCAACATGCTAAATTGGTTATTCTGTATTCAGTACCTAATGCAAGTAAGGAGAGCGTCTGAAAACACTTCAACTTCAGCAAAAAGGTAGCGTGATTTATATTACAGATGAGAGACAGTGGAGAGAGTTGTTTCTAAGGCTCCACCTTTTCCATAAAGTGTTTGTACCATACCTAGAACAAGATGACCTGAGTGAAGCAAATATTGGTTGTTCAGTCAAACCAAACTCAAGGACATTTTTATATAAACTCTTTGAATAGTCTCTAAATAATTTCATTCATATGCTTTAAAATCTAATGAGACAGTACAATGTATTAAACAGATATCTCTAAAAAAAGCTCAGAGGTAGAGGCTAAGCACAAGAATAGTGTTTGATGCACCTATGAATTTATAGCTTGCTGCATAATTCTCTCTCTGCTGGAACATTTCAAAACATTGGACATGCTTATTTGTAAAGTGAACAAAGAAAGAAATCTTAACTTCTTTTTGGAGATGACTCGATAATCACATGACTCCTAAGTCACCAGGGCTGTCAGCCTCAGCAGCCTAAAACCACAGCACTAGAATTTAAGCCCCGTCTACAGAAAATAATGACCATTCCTTGGAAAGTCCTTGAACTTGAATTACCCTCTGATTTGTAGGCAGGATATTGCCACTACCACAGCTGAATCTTGCAAACCCAAAATGAAGCCTGTCCCTAAATGCTGCCTATAAAATACACAGCTAGGATGAAACAAATAAACAATGCGAGTAAAGAAACATCTTGCCTGTCAAGTTTTGGCATCACAGGTTTTGCCAGGTTTTAGTAGAGTGTCGGGTGTTTTCAAAGGATATATTAAATTCATTATTTAGAGGTACTGTTGTTTGAGCAAATGTTTGCCACCTTTACTTAAACAGATTGCTGGGGTTTTTCTATGACTGGAGTAGTGAAACCAACACCTTTAGCCATATCTGTCAATAGCTGGAAAACCAGGGAGTTACAACTGCAAAATCTAGATGCCTGGCTAACCAAGGGAGACTTAGAATTCAAAAGATAAGGGAATTGAAACAACTCACTGTAACAGATTGCAGAGATTCTTCTTTTTACACATCCAACATCAAAACTTTTACCTTGAACTGGACATGGAAGAATCACTAGACCTTTAAAGGCGTGGTTGTTTTGAGGGGGTTTTAGTTTTTTAAACCTTCTGAAAATGCACATTTGTCAGTCAGACTGTGACAACAGAAATGAACCCTATATTAGAAATTCTGTTTCAAGCAATTCATTCAGAATGTCACATCGAAACAGCTGCATGAAGATACACATTGATAGAAGTTTTAAAACAGCTTATAAAATATTTCCATGGAAAAAATTTGTAAAGTCTTCATTGTTCCTTTTATACCACTAAAATGGTTCTTAATGCCTCACAGGTGGACAGAACTTTATCGCCTTCTGGACTGCTGTCAGTAAAGCAATGAAATAGCATCAATGCATAGAAATTTCAAAGGTGGTAAAAAATGGTGCTATCAAACAAATTGCCTGAACTTGACATACATATCATTTACTCTTCAGAATTAGCACATTAATGTAGAGACTCAACACACTAAGTAAATTCAAGTAAACCCCCACACCTCTAAGAAAATAATTTGGAGTTCTTTATGGTCAAGGTAGACTAGCTGGCCTGAGAACAAGACAACATTGCCCAACCACCTGTAATGGTTCCTGGCAGCTTCTACCCTGGGCAGTTGTAACAGTACTGCACTCAGTAGCCTTTTCCAGAATACACTGCCAACATCCCTGAAAAAAATGCTTATCACAAGCTTAGGAACTGGTTTATACAAGGTGGTTTATTTCCCTCAAAATGGCCCCACCCAAGGGTCACCTCTGCATTTTCTGAATAAATACAGTTCTTTCAAGAGTGCCCTGCTGTGTGTGCTTTATGCACAGGACCTCTAAGCTTTGTCTTAGTATAGCAGAACAAGTTAGGTTTTTGTGGTGGTAGTTGTTTTGGTTTGCTTTTTCAGGGAAAAGAAAAGAAAAAGGGAACCTTTCAGGCAAGGTGAGATATGTTGCCTTAAGCCTTAGTAGTTTTTTTGTAGTTTTCTAATTTTTGTAAGCTTTATAAGTTTTATAAGTAGTAGAAGTAGTTTTATAAAGTAGCAGCCCTTATTCCCTTACCCCGTAGTAAATTCCTAACCCTTTTACCCTATTCTATGCTCCCCATATCAAATCTACCCCTGAAGCCAGTAGAAAATGTTTAGTCTCATGTTAAAGCGAGGCCTGGATTGTTTAGGAACAGCTGGATTAGAGCCAGGGTCAAAAACTAGGTAACTGTGTACTCTTTGTGCCCTGAAGATGATGATGATGATGAAGGGGTGGTCCCAAAACGCCCCCAGACCCAATTCTTGGGGGTGGGTCAGAGGGTGGACCAGAGCAAAAGTCAAAAGGCGGACACATTTAGGATTGGTCAATTAGTATTATAAAAGATGTAACACAGCTGTGTTCCGGCGCGCACGTCTTGTAATATCTA
>VXAY01002652.1:9068-34324 GCA_013399855.1 Oxyruncus cristatus
TTGCAGTTACAACTTCCTCATAAGGGGATGTGGGGGGGGCGACATGCACTGATCTCTCCTCTGTGGTGCCCAGTGACAGGACACGAGGGAATGGCCTGAAATTGTGTTGGGGTGGTTTATGTTGGATATTAGAAAGAGGTTCTTCAACCAGAGGGTCGTTGGGCACTGGAACAGGCTCCCCAGGGAAGTGGTCACAGCACCAAGCCTGACAGAGTTCAAGAAGCTTTTGGATGATATTCTTAGGCACATGGTGTGATTCTTGGGGGTAGTCCCATGCAGGGCCAGGAGTTGGACTCAATGATCCTTGTGGGTCCGTTCCAACTCAGCATATTCTGTGGTTCTGTGATTAAAATTATCTTCTTGACACACGCAGTTTGCTGACTCCAGTGGATGTCTTCTTGAGAAAAGATCTTTTTTTTTTTTGTCCTTTAATACAAACTACTGAAAGGCTGGATTCAGATCTTTCCTGCTGTTCAATGGCTTTGCATTGTCTGCACAGCACTATAGTCCTATCAGGAAGAGAAGCAATGCTTCCGTCTGATTGCCAGCACAAGTCTGCAACACCTCTCCTATAAGGAAAGGCTGAGGGAGTTGGGGTTGTTCAGCCTTGAGGACACTCCAGGGGGACCTCATTGTGGGCTTTCAATTACCTAAAGTGGGCTTATAAGAAAGATTGGGTGAGACTTTTTAGTAGGATGTGTAGTGATATGTCAAGGGGTGTCGATTCAAAGAGATTTTTTATGATGAGGGTAGTGAAACACTGGAACAAGTTTGTTAAAGAGATGGTGGATGCTCCATCTGTGGAAACATTTGATGTTAGGTTAGACACGGCTCTGAACAACCTGATCTTGTTGAAGATGTCCCTGCTCATTTCAGGAGGCTTGGAGTAGACGGTCATTACAGGTCCTTTCCAACCCAAACTATTCCATGATTCTATGAAAATGTATAGTGCAAACTTGAACTCTAGAAGTTTCAGAAAACATGGAAATCACAAGGAAGTTATAATGCGCTTAACCCTGATGTTGCAGCTCTGTGCAGCAGGGAGCAGCCAGACTGGCCCCTGGTCTTCAGTGATGCTATGGTACCCACACCACGGCTTGTGTGCCCGTAATCCTGTGGGTAAAACCTCAGGCTTGCAGTGACACTTTTGGACTACTACAATTTTTCTCACTTGACCAAGGTACCCATGACACAGGGTATGTTGCAGACTGTTCATGAGGTGAATCCAGGTTAACTCTGCCTTCAAAGGCTGATTTTGTACAATAGAGGCTGTAGCTGGCTCCTCATGCAGGAAGGGTGTGTAATATAAAAGAAAATATATGGAAATAAACTGATTTACAATTACTTACAATTAAAAAACCAAAACACTGGGGCATTTACATTTTTATTATATTTCTTAGAGTGTCTAGTTTGTATGTATTGAATCATACAAAAGGTGGCTGCTGAGAATGGAAGTTTCTCCATGGTAAGAAGAGAAAAAACCCATTTTCTATCCACAGCTCTCACGGAAAATACCTGCATGGTTTTTTCTTTTGTCTTCTAGTGGTGAAGAGTCAGCCTATTCATCTGTCAAACAAAAGAGCAAGGAAATGTAGTACTAGAATCAGTTATAACACAACATGGTAATTATAGACCACATCCAAAGATATAGCACCCCCAGTTTTTGTGAAAGATGGTAGTCAGGTTCAGATACCACAGCTTAGACTCATTTTTTTTAGTGCTGTTCTTACCTCCCACATCATAGAGTTCTGCATATTCATTTCCTGTATTTCTGTTTTCTGTTCTTCCTATTATAAAGCACTTTTAAAATTGAATTTTGTTACAATATATTATAGCAGTAGCATTCACTTGCTGACAGATTCTTTAAACTAACTTACTGATTTTTTTTCTGATCAAAGAGCCACCACAGGAAATCCGATAAAGAATCAGAGACTTCTTCCTCTGGAGTCAGTAGCACATTCATATTTTTCATATTTGTATTTGCTGTCATCAGCCACAATTCTGTTTCAGATCAAGGGTAAGGGAGCCTTTTTTAATACGGAAGGATAGGCCTGAACACTGCAAACTTAAAACAGGTACCATTTGTCTTACTTTAAATCATCCTGGGTTTAAAAATTCTTTAAAGCTTTTCATTTTCTGTATGAACAGAAAACATTCAATTCATCTCCATGTTCAAAGTGACGAACTCTGGAAGAAGCAAATTATCATGTGTTGTTAATTCTCTAAAAGCAATCACATTTCCAGCAGTCAGCTGGCTTAAATTAAGACATTATTAAGCTTTCATGTCTAGAAAATATGTGCTCTGCTTTGAAAGGGTAGAATAAACTCAGCAGTTTTTTTATTTTTCTTTGATATAAATGCCTTTCCTATATGCTTACACATGACGATTTTTTTTTAGATACAAAGAGATTAAGAAAGGGGACTGGCTGGGGGGGCCTGCTCAGTCCTACCAGTCTTTACTTGCTGTTCAGAACACTGTGCCAGGCACCCCAAGCAGCCTCTGGGGAAGGTAGTTGCACCTGTGTGTGTCTGTATTAGCATAGCACCATCAGTGTGAAGCCTTGTGCAGCAGGGTAATTACTGTGCTGGGATTTACAAGCTCCCAGTTCTGGCTTCAAAGGACCATCATTACTTTGGGATATAAATTCTTGTAGCAGTGGGATTTGACTCTGGTGACTGTTTTGAGTAAGGGTTTTTTTCAGATGTAGGTCTCAAACTGAACCAAAATCCTGAACTATTTTTTGTTAGCTTAGTAAGACTAAAAACGCCCCAGGAATCATCACAGTCCTCTAATGTCAAATGTTGAAATAATTCCAGTATATGAACATTAAAGAACAAGGTCTTAATTGTTTATTAGATGTGTGCTTGTTAGATAAACGTGGATACATGAGAAACTGTTGTTACACTGCACCACTTGAGGGAGAGGTCTCATTCTACACATCTGTCCTCAAGCAAGCAGTGTGAGATTATTTGTGCTGAAATGAAATGTATAGCTACATTCTACAAAAAATTGCACTGTTTGTCTTTGTTTTGTCAGCACAGGCCACATGACATCTCTGGTGCTCAAGAGCTGCTCTTCTGGGTTAATGGTGTCACAGAGGCAAAGCTGTCAGTACCTCGGCTATGCCTGCATTTTCCTCTGTTATTATTAATCCAATACAATACCCATGACTGCCCTTGGGGGAAACAGAGAGGGGAGAAACTGTGTTGTCACAGCAAATGCACTCTGCTCTGGCTCCAAGGGGGACTACAATGCTTCCACTGACTCTTCTTGACTCAGATTTGGGCATGAGTGGTGGTGGAGCTTCCCAGCCAGGGCCTGTGTTTCTCCTCAAGCACTCATACCTCTGCATGTCAGTGCAACCTGAGCACTGTGGCTACATAAGAGCCTTGCCTGGCTTTTCCACACATGAGCACTCCCCGCCCCCCTCCACACACTCAGTGGTTCTTTTCTGGCAAGTGAAGCAAAAACATGGGTCTGCCTTCTCTGAGGTGTTCCCCCTACAAAATTTTGTGTCCCTTAGTGGCTGAATAGAAAAATAACTGACACATATCTTAAAACCCTGGAAAGATTCTGGGTCAGCAAATTCTATAAACAGCTTCCATAGAAAGCCTCATTTCAAGCTCTGGTGTATTCACACTAAGCTCAACCCCAGTTTCACAGAGACTCAACTCTGAAAACCCCAGAAGCTAGATGCAACCAGCTAACCTTAGTTGCCCTCAAGCTGTCTTTAGCTTAGCGCCCATCATAATGATCCTGTTTTGAAATAACCAAGAGACTCAGAAGGAAGGAAGAAAGGAAGGAAAGATGGGAGTAAGGAAGTAAGGAAGGGAGGGAAGAGGAAAACTGGAAGGAAAACTGTTGCTTCTGAATTCAGAGTGATTTGGTATTTAAGTACTCCTAAAATATAGAGAGGCAGGGGAGGAAGCTGAATAGTGAGAGGGGAAAAACAGAGCTACTGATGTACATCAGAGCCATTTCATACCTAATAGGCCATGCTGCATGCAAAGTGGTTTTGGAAGTCCCTGGTGACAGGAACGTGGTGCAGGCGGTATGAATTGGGCTTGCAGGACACCACAAGAGGTTTTGTAGAGAGTACTGGCCACATTTCCACTGAGGCACCTCCTCTGCTTCCAGAATGGTCTGGCCTTGAGAATAGATAGTCATATTTTTGCAGTGGTGAGCTTGACTAAATCCATGTTGCCCCTGAGGAGAGCTAGAAACTTTTCATACCAAACTTCCTTCTTCGTGTGCCAAAATGAGGTATTGGAATGCTAATTCAACATCTTTGGGCACCGTGTGTGTGCTGAGGTAAAAAGAGGAGCAAGCAGAATGCGCTGTATCTCTGTACCATCTCGCTGCATGTTCAGCTTCACACAATGCTTCTAAACTGAACATCATAAAGCAGAGCTTGTGGCCTCTTGCTCTGAAGAGTTGGGGGAACACTCCTTGGGAAGGTAAGGGTCATTTTCCAACTCAGCTGGCATCACTGAGCTGAAGAAAGCTGCCCTGCTTTGATTAGCTTGTTTCCTCTCATTACTGTTTTTGGGAGAAAACCCTGATTTATAAATCTTCAAACTACAATTAAGTGAAAAACTATTTAATCTCCTCTTCTGTTCCACACCATCTACACCATCTCCAATTGTCTTTCAGTGTTTTTAGTGTAGAAGGCAGCTGAACACCAAACATGGTCTTACTGCATGGTCTTACTTGTTAGCTGTTGCATTAGAAGATCAACCTTATACCTTATACCACACCTAGCAATGCCTCTTTTGTTTGCACTTTTAACCACTGCATCATAGCAGGAGTCATTTTGTTAACTTCTGGCAAGAGTTTAACAGCCTTTGAGAAGCAAATCCAGAGTTCTTATTGCAGTGACTGAGATCTGTTTGCTCAGCCAGTGTGGTGGCTTCTGCTGTTCCTTCTCTACACATCAAGGAGAAGTGAATGCTGGTTCCTTTTTTAATCATTTAACGTAAAAATAATTCTTTTTTACTCCAGTCTCATCCTCTGTCTTGCACTGATTTTGGCTGTTTCTTTATTCCTGCGGGTGGATTTCCTGTTTAGGTTTCAGCAGCCTTTAATGCATCCTGATCAGAATGGTCAATTTTGCATCAGTGAAGGGTTTTGTTCTTATTGATTCTAAGTGGTGGTTAAACAATTTTTCATTGTTTTGCTACTTGAGGCTCAAGTCATAAGCTTAAAAGGAATTTCAAAGCTGCTGTAGCTTGTGAATTATTAAACAGGAAAGAAAACTGGAGTGCTATGGCATGCATAAGCACACGGGATGATTGTGAGATGTTACAGATGTGCTCATCTGAGATCTACCACTGAGGTTTCTCTGCTGCAAACAACTTTTTTGGCTTTCTTGGCTTTCTTTGCCATCTGTAAAACAAAAATTTGAATGACAAAGCTTATTTTGCCAAACGTTATTGATACATGAAAGTCACTGAAACCACTCAAGAACACTGTGTACTTGAACTACAGAATTAAGTTTTTACTGACCCCACATTTTTGACTGTCTCTGTCAGGCCTTTGCTTTCCTAACAGTACTCCAAATAAAAATTGCTAGGTACGTGTTTTTGGAAAGAATGTAATCAAGACTTTGTGGGCTACGGTAATTTGTCTTCAGGTCTACAGAACTGAAGGAAACCTGGAGGTATCCACAACCAGCCCTGTTGTGGCGAGTCTAGAGACTTAGAATTACACAATGGTTTGGGTTGGAAGGGACCTTAGAGATTGTCTAGTCCTAGCCCCCTTGCCATGGGCAGGGACACCTTTCACTAGACCAGGTTGGTCCAAGCCCTGTTCAGCTTAGCTTTTAACACTTCCAGGGATGGGGAATCCAAATATGGAATTGTCCTCCCTTCACCTCTCACCTGGAGCTCATTCCATCCAAAAGAATAGTGGGAAGGAGGATCTGAGGAACTAGAAGCTTGTCAGCCCCTGATCTCAGCGCCTGTCAAGGTTGTGTAACAGACTATCTTGACTGACATCACATGGCATATACAGGACAACCAGGGGATCAGGCCCAGCCAGTAGGATTTAGTATCGCAGGTCGCAAAGAAGGAAGAACGTGGACTCGTGTTGGGGGTTCTTGTCGGGGATGTAAAAATCCCTAAAGAGAAACGGGATTGGTGGAGAAAAGCCCTCTACGAAAAGCAAAATACATGAAGAAAAAGCACCACTTAGTTACTGGACTTTTACCTGTTCTCAGAATGTTTTACTTAAAGCACATGGTGTATTAGTAATGTTAATGCATGTTCCAAGGATTTGTACCCCAGTTTTATATATTTTCACCCTCACAATTTTAAAATGTTTATTCCTATTTTCTCATTGGTTGATTCACCACTGCAATGCAGATGTTCCTTATTTGGCTTGTTGCCACCCCTTAATTGTAATATTCCAACCCCTGTTTGCCCATGTTCGGAGCTAGCCCAACCTTCCCTTTCCTTATTTGCCAAACTCCACCCAAGTTCTAGTACCTTCCATGCCTTACCCTATATAAACCCTCACCTTCTTTCCTCCATTGCTATATGCCTGTTTCCTTTTGAGGTGCCTGCTTTCGCTTGCTTCCTCTCGTGGTTCTTGTGCTCGCGTGAGTCAGAGTCCCAGCCTTTTTAATAAAGACTCTAAATTCAAGAACCCACAGGCGTGTACGCCTCCTTTTTTAAGGCGACTGGCGTTAGGTTCTTGCAACAGGTTGCAAGTGTGGAGCGAATCCACTTTATTAGGGGAGTGCTCCCTCTTTTATAGAGGGAGCTGGGGAAGGTTCTAGAAACTGGGTGGTGTTTTACAAATAAAAGTAGAAAAGGATGGGTTTATTCTCAATATGGAAAAGGATAGGAGGGTACAACTCCAAACAGGGAAAGCAGGGGTGGATACATGCCTTTTAGGGAAAATGGTGCAATGCACCAAACTCTGACCAATCAGAAAATTTGAAATAAAACTAGGGATAGAACCAGGGGATAAATATAACAAAACTGGGGTACGATGGTATGAAAGAACATGCATTAACAACAGCTTATAATTCATAACAGTCTCAATAGGTAAAACAGTCCACAGATGGTCTCTCTGGTTTCATCTCTCGATTCCTCATAAATTCTGCCGAGGGTAGATTTCTTTCTTCCATTTATCAAATGTCTCCCAAAGAATTCGCCGATCTCCCACAGTTTAGGAAGGCAGCACTTGCTTGACAAATCTGACCTACTTTTATGACCAAGAGACCCACCTAGTGGATAAGGGAAGGCCTGTGGATGTTTTCTATCTGGACTTCAGTGAAGCCTTTGATACTGTCTCCACAGCACTGTTCTGGAGAAGCTGGCAGCCCATGGCTTGGACAGGTGCACTCTTTGCTGGGTAGGAACTGTCTGGATGGCCAGGCCCAGAGAGTGGTGGTGAATGGAGTTACATCCAGATGTCAGCTGGTCACAAGTGCTGTTCCCCAGGGCTCAGTATTGGGCCCAGTCCTGTTCAATATCTTTACTGATGATCTGGGTGAGGGGATTGAGTGTACCCTCAGTCAGTTTGCAGGTTACACCAAGTTGGGCAGGAGTATTGATCTGTTGGAGCGTAGGAAGGCTCTACTACAGTTTTGGGGCAAAGTGGCTGGAAAGCTGTCCAGTGGAAAAGGACCTGGAGGTGCTGGTCAACAGCAGATCAACATGAGCCCTCAGTGTGCCCAGGTAGCCAAGAAGGCCAATGGCATCCTGGCTTGGACCAGCAATAGTGTGGCCAGCAGGACAAGGGCAGTCAGTGACTGTCCCCCTATACTGGGCAGTGGTGAGGACACACCTCAACTCCTGTGTCCAGTTCTGGGCCCCTCACTGCAAGAAGGACATTGAGGTGCTGGAGTGAGTCCAGAGAAAGGCTATGGAGCTTGGGACAGGTCTAGAGGGTAAATCTTATGAGGAACAGCTGAGGGAGCTGGGGTTTTTTAACCTGGAGAAGAGGATTTTAGGGGTGACCTTATCAATCTCAACAACTATCTGAAAGGAAATTGTAGCAAGGTGGGGTTTGGCCTCTTCTTCCAGGCAACTGGTGACAGGATGAGAGGAAATGGACCTCAAGCTGCTCTAGGGGAGGTAGAGGGTTGAACATCAGGAAGAATATCTTCATGTAAAGGGTAGTTAAGCATTGAAATGGACTGCCCAGTGAAGTGGTGGAGTCACTATCCCTGGTGGTGTTCAAGAAACAAGTGGATGTGGCACTTAGTGCAGTGGTTTAGTTGACAAGGTGCATATTGGTCAAAGGTTGGACTCCGTGATCTTTTAAGTCTTTTTCAACCCAAATGAGTCAGTGATTCTGTAAATGGCTTACAGCTTCCTAAAGCTCAGCATGGCTAACCAGCTCCATATTTGTCCCTACCCGAATGACTGCTGCCTTTCTTTACTGTCAGACCTCAGCGGCCAAAGCTTCTGACAACAGGCAGATCTTTGGGAGTTACTCATAGAAACAAGACAGGAGGTTGCTTCTGTAACATCTCCAGCACTGCGAGTCCCTCACCTTCCTGGTTGCCTATATGTCATTCCAGTTAAGGCCAAACTGGGACTTGGTGTCTGCTTTGTGCCTGTGTTTGTCGTTGTTAACAGGTCCTGACTTAGATGACTGACTTTACCTACAAATGTTTCTGCAGAGCAAGCTGAGGCTGCTGCATCCAGCTCCCTGAAATGTCAACGAGGTGATGGGGGAGAAAATGTACAACAATTGTGTTTCCTTAGCTCCAGCACGAGAAGTTTGAGGAAGACAATGTTTTTGCATTTAATGGCTAGCAGAAGATAGTAGTTGATCACAAAAAGATCAACTGTTGTTACTCTTGGTCACATAGCTCTTCTTGACCACAGAACTATCTAGAATGTTCTTCAAATGGTGCATGAACCCTGCATAGATGACTTATTTTTTCCTATCAAAGGCTGAATCAATGTGTCTAATCAATTTTAGGAACTGTTTTTCTGGAACTGTGTTCTTTTTTCTCCAGACCATAGCAATCGATTACTCTAAGATTATTTCTTCACTGACTTAGCTTAGTGGTTGAAATTCCTCAGCAATAAACCATTTAAGACACCAAAGCATAGGTTGCTTCCAGTTCGGGCTGCTCTCCTTCCTGAGAGCCCATCTTGGGTGTGAAACTGGCTGCTGTCAGCACTGCTGGAGTCAGGGCAGTGGGCTGGGAAGTGGTTGCAGCAGCACCTGCACTGCCAGGGAGCGAGGGGCAGCTGGGAAGGAGAAAGTGGGAGGCAACTTGTTACCATATGTACCTTCCTGCCTCCCCCGGACAGAGCACCTTAGAAACGTCCCCTGGCTGAGCCTTTTTCCCCTCACTGCAGCCTGGCAGAGGGTGGAGATGCCCATTCCAAGCACCGAGGGGCCACCATAAGACTTTTTACCCACTCCCTTTTTTTCCTGGGGAGTGGGTAAAACTTGACATCAGAGGCAGGATGAGAGAAAGTGGTGGTGCAATGTACTTAAAACTGTTTTAAGCATGTGCTAGAAGCATCTGTAGTGCCAATGCCATGACATTATGTTATAAAATCTAATGTGGGATCGATCAAAATAATTCATCTGGATTAAAAGTATCTCATTTGTAAAGCTGATCTTTTAAGAGGTTTGCAAGCCAGTTAAAAAATAAATTACTTCTAAAAAATAATTCCAAAATATTTCATGCCAAAAATTGTTGAAACATCTGATTTCTAGCCAGCTTCCTATCACAGCCCTATTGCTGCAGTGTTTGAATGCCCCAAAAGCATACTAGCATCTGCATTACCCTTTCACGAAAGGGAAGCTGTTACTCTTGTTTCATATGCACTGAACTGCAGAAAGCACAAAGAGAATGCTTCTAGTCCAGAGACATGAGAAAAACTGTGGTGAAGTGAGGTCTCTCACACTCCAATTCCAACCATCAGAGAGCTTTCCTGAGACAGATTTTGTTCTAAGTAAGAGAAGCATATATTTGGTAACTTAAAGCCAGATCTGATTCAACTTGATAATGGCTAAAATTTCTACTCTGGTTCCTGTTCGATGGTAAGATTCCTCTCTGTTGTGGGTCTCATCAACACTTGTCAGGATTAGAATGAATTCAGAATTTGGATGGTCTTAGAGACTGAACTGATGTATCACCTTTGGATATATATTAGGGGAAAGTGTTTCGGTGAGAAAGCTGTGGTTAAAACTAGACATTTCCTTAGGTACTTCTACCACCTTCTAGAACACTAGCTATGGTACCACAGTGACTCAGTAAGTAGCTAGACAAAGTACAGCATCACTTCTAAAGTCCCAGCTTTCTTAATTTTCCAGGGGGTTGACAGTAAAGGCTTCCAGAAGTTCTTCCCCAGTAAAGGGCGTATTTTAAGGAGGTTTTGCTTAATTCAGATGGAGGATCAGATAGACTTTCATTTGCACCTTCCTGTCCAAAATGCGAATGTAGGACAATGTCAGTGAAGGAGCCTCTAGAAATTGAGAATGCTGGCAATCCAGTAAAAACAAAACACATCATTGCTTACTTCACTGAATAGTAGCAGGACCTATATGGGTATTAGAGAACAATTGGGGTCACAGATAAGAGGAAACACAGAGCTGTCTGTTTTGACATTTTTTTTTACTCATCTTGACATAAGCTAAACTGTGAACAGGGAACACAGTTAGAAGCTGTTCTGGAAGATGATGATTCTGCTTCCTGTGTGCTTCAGCATGATCCAACATTTAGCAAGACGCACCCATGTAGAAAACTAGTAGAGCTGGCTCATTCCACATCTCAACTTTCCGTAAATGTAGCATTGCCATGTGTCCCTCAAAGGCCGGGTTCACTTACACCACCTCTGGTGGTGTATTGAGTAATTACAGAATTAGGAATTGAATAAAGAGCAAAGCCTCCAAACTTGGCCATGTGTTTCTGGGAACTAAATAAAAATGTAAGATGGGTTGAAATCATCCTGGATGAATCTGTCAGAAGCACTTTTAAGTTACTTGACTTCTCCACTCAAAGGAGGAGTGGAAATACCACTGGTTCATGAGCTTGCCTCAGCTTGCTGAGAGTGATAGCCAAGAGCTTTCCTCCTGTGTCAGAGGCATTTGGCACTGGAGGAAAGGTGACAAGGGGTATCATTAGGGACAGAATGGTGGCTGAACTTCATAGTACACCCTGGGCTATACTTCCCCAACATGTAAGCAGTGTAAAATGGAAAAAGGGAATACCATAACTACATGGGGAGAGAGAAAAAGCTTAGAGTGAACCATTTAACTGGACAAAAGGATGCCTCTTAGTCCTGCCACAGGGCCACACTACTCATTGTTGTGTGGTTTATTCAGCTAACTCCTACTTCTTGAATTCTCCAACTGACTAAAGGGGCTTCTCAGATCACAAACTGCAGCTCTCCTGCAGAGAAAGCATTACTGAGGCTCAGGGAGAGAAACCTGAAATCCAAACAAGGTTTCCCAAGCACAGTGAGAGGGTTGAGGGCAATGCTGGGAAGGCAGAAGCTTTCTTCTCTAGTATCTTCGCTACAAAATTGTGGGGGTTTTTTTTCTTTCCTTTTTTTTTTTTTCTCCAGAACATGTACAATGTGCTGCAAGTGCACTGCTAGAGGAAAGGCTTGATCACAGACTCATAGAATGTTAAATGTTGGAAGGGACCTTAAAGACTATCTAGACGTAGCCCTCCCTGCCATGTGCAGGGACACCTCCCAGTAGCCCAGGTTGCTCAAGGCCTTATCCCACCCGGCCTTAAACACTGCCAGGATGGAGGCATTCACAACTTCCCTGGGCAGCCTGTTCCAGTATCTGACCATCCTCACAGTAGAGACTTTCTTCCTAATATCTGGCCTAAATTTCCCCTCTTTCAGTTTGAACCCATACTCCTTGTCCTATCACTACAGTTCCTGATGAAGAGCCCTTCTCCAGCTTCCCTGTAGGCACCCTTCAGATACTGGAAGGTGCTGTGAGGTCTCCATATAACATTCCCTTCTCCACGTAACCTAAAGAGACCACACAGAAAAGACTCCAGGCCAGTTTATTGTATAGGAGAAGATAAAAGGAGCAGGTCCTTTTAATCAGGCCCACAGGCCCAGAGGAATATGTACAATGCATGCACACACAGACAGTGGGCCTATGATTTTATAATAAGATCTGTCCAATCCCCGATCTGTCTACCACCCCCTCATTCTGCTCAGTTCTGTCCCCTCCATGCCTCTTTGGGAATGGGGTCTGGGGTCTTTTTGGACCCCTTCTTCCTCATCTTCATCTTCATCACAGCACATACAGTCCTTGGAGCTCCTCAAAAGTTGTGGACTTTAAGGTTGCTTTGTCTGTGTGGTATCTGACTGTCTAGGCCTAGGGTGCAATGTTCTTAAACAAAAGTGTTTTTCTACAATTCTACCTTGGAAAGAAGTGTAAACACGCTAAAGCATTTAGAAAGTTTGATATAAAATGGGATAATAGGGTTGGGTATTTGTAAACTACTGTGCTAAAGGGTAGGGCATTATACTGTGACATTAAAATCTACTTTTACTACACAACTACTTCTAAAATCTACAAAAGTTAAAAAATGCAAAAAGCTCTGAGGCATCATCCAGAACAGCCTCAACTTTCTCAACCTGTCTTCATATGGGTGGTGCTTGAGTCCTCTTATCAACTTTGTGACCCTCCTCTGGACTTGCTCATGCTTGTTCCATGTCTTTCTTATGTTGGGGACCCCAGAGGTGGATGCAACACTCCAGGTGGGGTCTCACAAGAGTAGAGTAGAGGGACAGTATCACCTCCCTTGACCGGCTGGCCATGCTGCTTTTGATGCAGCCCAGGATTTCTTTGGCTTTCTGGGCTGTGAGCTCACACTGCCAGCTCATGTTGAGTTTTTCATCAACTACCACCCCCAAGTCCTTCTCTGCAGGCTGCTCTCAATCACTTCTCTCCCCAACCTCTAGGTGTGCCTGCAATTTCTATTTTTCCAGCTCTTCAGCAGGACTGCATACAACATCTCACATCACCCTTACGAGTTCAGGAAACCCTTCACCCCATTCTTGTCTCTCACTTTGGAGAAGACCTCTGAATGGATTCTGCTCTGGTTTTTCCTTTAAAGAAAATTTTGTACCAAAGCCCTTTTCTTTTACTTCTCTACCATTTTGGTTTTGGTCTGTTCTATTTTTTTGAGGCTATAACTTTTGCATTCCTGTTGTGGAAGCCATTCCTCTGGTGAGAGTGACCGCCTTACCCCCCAGGGACAATGAAATGGAGCTCCTTGACTTCTATCCCTAGTTACAATTACAAGTATTCTTCTGCTTAATTATGCTCCTTTCCCCTCCCCCCCCCCCCCCCAANNNNCACTATGTTCCTGAGAGTGTTGTCCAAATGCTTCTTGAACTCAGGATTGGTTCTGTGACCACTTCCCTAGGTAGCCTGTTCCAGTGCCCAACCACCCTCTGGGTGAAAAACCTTTAGCTGATATCCAACCTAAACTGCTCCTGACTCAGCCCGATGTTGTTTCCTTGAGTCCTGTCACTGATCACAAGAGTGAAGAGATCAGTGTCTGCCCCTCCTCTTCCCCTCACAAGGAAGTTGCAATGAGGTGTCTGCTCAGTCTCCTCTTCTCCAGGATGAACAGATCGAATGATCTCAGACACTTCTCATACAGCTTTACCTCCAGGCTCTTCACCATCCTTGTTGCCTTCCTTTGGACACTCTCTGAGAGATTAATATCTTTCTTATATTGTGGTGCCCAAAACTGCACACAGTATTCAAGATGAGGTCACCCAAGTGCAGAGCAGAGCGGGACAATCCCCTCCCTTGTCTGGCTGGAGATTTTTTGCCTGATGCCCCCCAGGATATGGTTTGCCCTCCTGGCTGCTAGGGCACTGCTGACTCATATTCAACGTGCAATGAGTCAGTGGAGTCAATAGGGTACTGTTTACTTTTTTGCATTTCCTTGGGGTGACGAGACTACTCCACTAAGGCAGCCCACGACAAAGGAAATGACATGGACTCGCCTCGGGTTCTTGTCACGTTGCTAGATGTTTAGAGAAGCAGCATGCTCTTCATTGAAGTGCAAGCAACCCTAGGAATCCGACGAATCCAAGGGGTGGGACAGAGCAAGGGACTTATAAAGGGTAGGTTAGGGAAGGTTCTAGAACTTGGGCAGAGGATCACATATAAAGAAAGAATGGGAGGAACTTGGTACAAATAAGGAAAATAGAGGAGGGAGTATTACAATAAGTGGGTGGTTACAATCCGTAAAAGGGAAATGGTGCAATGCACCAAATCTTAGCCAATAGGGATTTTTTAATAAAACTGGGATTATACTAAGGGGATAAACTTAATAAAACTGGGGTACAACATCCAACACATGCATTAACAATAATTTCCTTAATTATGATAAACATGGAACAGTCCAAAACAGTCCATAAACAGCAGTTGGTTCTTTAGGTGTTCTGCCTTGCGTAGACTGCCTTTCTCCAGGCTTCCCAAGTCTTCCTTTGGATCTCTTTAACCCCGACTTGTTGAAGAGTGGCTGACAAATGTTAAAGGAAAAAAACCTGAAATTTCTGACAACACATTTGCAAACAGAACTGCATAGACAGAGATCATTTTCACTGCTGAGCAGACACTGCAAGTCAGCAGCAATTCCCTGGAGAAACATCAACACTTCTGGAACCTCCTGAAGAAGCTGCCGAGGCCTACATTTGGTATTGCTCAGGCCAGTTGCTCTTAGTTATTAGCAGCTGTCTGAACCCACAGCGCTTAAAATTATGGTTCATGCATATCTAACTCCACGGACAGCAGTGAAAATAAATGCAATAATGATTCTGAGATACCTAGTTTACTATATGATGAATGCAGTAAGTATGTAAATTTTTTTTTTTTTTTCTTGCATAAAATACATTCTCTTTGGAATGGGGACATATGGACTTGAGAAAATGCACTTGTTTTATATGTATGGTACAGCTTCTTTTCAAGGCCTGGACCATGCCAAAGAACACACACCTACTTTTGTGCATCCACAGCAAGTCAGATACGACTATGCAGGATTAGGTCTGTACTAGAGTTTCAAACAAGGGGCATAAAGGGGTCAGTAAGAACCCTCTAATTTTTTTTTCTCTTCTGTAGTGACCCTGCCAGATCACCCAAGAATGGAAGCAGTAGGCCCTGTCTGTACTTAGTGCAATGTTTATTAGAAACACTGATGACTATATCTAGGCATACTCTTTCTAAGCAATAAAAGGTCCGGTTCTTGGGAAATTGGGTGGGAAGATCTGAGTGATTTTTTTACTTATGTTGCTCTGAGTACTACAGGCTAACCTGTGTCTTTTCACTGCACTATGCAAACATTACCACGTAATTTGGGATACATGGTTATTACTTCCATCTCCCCTCCAACCTGCCAAACCATGTTGTATTAAGAACACAAATTTCATTCCTTACATTATGATTCTCACAATGTAGCTCTATGAACTTCTTCAGGATTTCATAAATCTTATTTTAAATTGAATTTTAAACTCTGGGAGTGGAAATGGTTAATGACTCTGGAGACAAACAAGATCCTGAGATGAACCTGGTCAACAGCAGCAGCAGCAGCAGCTTCCCTTACTCAGTACTGTTACTCTGTCTCAGAAGGGCTGGCACAAGTTATGAACTGTTAAACTTCCACATCTGGTGAGCCATTGACCTCTTTGCAGAAGTAATCAACAGCAAAGCCCATTAATGCTAACTGTGGTGCATTTTCAGTGAAAAACCCCACAGATTCATATCAGGAAAGTCAGTTGGTCTTGAATATAAAGGCCTCTTGTTGACACAAGATGTTGTTTGCTGGACTGTTTTAACTATAAGTTGTGATTTTTGTTTTTCAAGGTATCTGTTTGTGTCTGACAATACCAAAATCAGAATTTCTGATTTGGATTAGCAAAATCATCTGCTCTTCATTTCGGAATGCTCATCAGAAATAAATATTATCATTACGTCTCTCCCTTTGATTAGGGTTTTTTTTTCATAGAGATGCGACCCAGCCTCTGTGGCTGCACTTCTAGAGTAGGATGTGGTATATGTTCAGATCTAGATCAAAGTTTTATTAAAACCACTGCTTGCCATATTATTTTTAAAACCCACTTGACATTTACAGGTCCTATTTTTGTGAAGAGGAATTCTCCAATGAACCTCTCTGATACTTACTATAGTCACAGTAAAGTGGAAACTCATGTACTCTTGAAGTGAAACTAAAAATGCAGATGCTACAATATAAATAAAGTAAATCTGAACATTATGGTTTGTTATCTCTTA
This sequence comes from Oxyruncus cristatus, assembly GCA_013399855.1. Taxonomy (NCBI): domain Eukaryota; kingdom Metazoa; phylum Chordata; class Aves; order Passeriformes; family Cotingidae; genus Oxyruncus; species Oxyruncus cristatus. The sequence continues at coordinate 25,327 of VXAY01002652.1, forward strand.
CCTTCTTATGATTTTGATCAGTTCGGATACTACTGAAAAAAAGAGACATAAATCTCAGGGATGTGACTTTCATCAGATGTGACTGTCACAGGGCTCAAGCCATCTCACACATCCAGAATGGCAAAGTATTTGGCATCCCGAAAGTTTGGATGTGAACGAATAGAAGACAAACAAGGAGTACTAATATTCTGTATGTTGTTGAAGGAGTAGGAATTGGCCTGCCTTGGGAGTCAAAGTCTTCCTGCCAGCCAGCCAGGGCACCCAAGGCATTGCTGAAGTTACAGCCATAACACAATACTGTAGACAACCCAGCATATTAGCTTTTAACCTCATATTTTACTCCACTTTCAACATTTTCCAGGCTTCCAGATCTCTGATGTGGCAATGGGAAGTAGGTTTGAGCTGTTCCCCATCTAGATGCATTTATGGCTCCTGACAGTTTTGATCAAGACTTCATGAAAGTTGCTCCCCAGAAGCATTTATGGATCTGTCTGGTTCTCTGATCAGAGCATCTGCAGCCTGGAAAGGTTAGGAGGCCCTGTGAATGCACCATAATTACAAGGCCCAAGCCCAATGATACAATACCTTCCTGCCAGGTTAGGATTCTGTTAATTAGAAAGGAAACCTAAGTTTAGAATATTTTCTGCCTTCAGATTTAGAGATCTGCAACTGACAGAAGCTTTCAAATAATCCATCTCACCTCAGTTGTATGCCTGAGCTTTTTCCTCCTCAGGTTTCAACTGCCCCTACTCTTAGCAATGCTGCATTTTGGACTGCTCCAGACGATCCTTTCCTTGCGTCGTACTGCTCAAGTCCTTCACATGGTGAAGCAGACTGGGCAACAAGACTTTTCCCTGATAAAGAAGTGATGAAAAGTTCCATTGGAAAGAAACACCAGATGGATGTATTCCATTAATTTTCACAGGAGATACATTGCTACAAACACCCTTGTCGTGGCTCTGAAAATCACATCCAGCAGAAATGCACACAGTAGGTGAAAATGTCATCCTGACGACTATGTTAATAACATAGTAGTTCACGTCACAGCTATTTTTCCTTAGGAGCTTGCTAGTTCCTGAAAGATAGCTGGAGTGATTACAATTCCTAAATCAGTTACTTGTTTTCCTTTTGGTTATGGAAATATATTTTTAATAAGCCCCCTATAGAGCAAAACTCAAGATTGTTGCTGCTGTTGAACCAACCCTGATTTATAACTTGTAAAGTTATTTTCACTCATGAGTTAATATGGTTAACAATGAGTTCTTCCTTTATCTCTTAAATATTTGTTTAGGGTAGGACATAATGACAATGCATAGCAAGTTAATTTGATTACTATATAGTCCATAAATTAGGCTTTAAATGGATGTAGCAATGAACAGCATGAGGCTTTGTTAAGCATCATTTGGGATCCTCATGTGTTTAAACTCCCACATGCACCAGTAACTGACTAATTGTCATTCATCATTGCCACCAAAATTAGGATTCCCTAGCTATGCTTCAGCAGTGAGACAGAATTTCCTTTGCTGATTTTAGGTGGTGGATGTTGCTCAAACCCATGCCATGAAAATGCCTGAACAGAAAGCACTCTTTCCGTTTCCCAGCTCTGAATGATTTACTGGCTAAACTTGAGGACTTGGGGATGACATTGATTCAGTTTCTATTTGGTGCTGAACATATGCAATGCATGGTGCTACTGACTGTGGCTGCAAATCTAAAGAGGGAGATTTTCAACAGTTGACTATGCTGTTATCAGCTAAGTACTGAGGGATGTAATGCTGCTGCCTCTATATTAGAGTAGGAGATGCCTGCTGATGGAGTCTGCTAGGCACAGTTTATTTATTATAGTAATTATGTGCTCATGTTAGTTTTGACCCCTTGCTAGGTATGACAGAACCTGGTCATGAACTTGTTATGCTATGGTATTGTGACTAAATGCAGGATTTTATTGTGACATCTGGATTTGATGAGGGGAACATGGGCCACTGGGTTTAACTCAAGTCAGTCTTGCAAAATCTGAGTCTGAAAACACTTGCAAAAGTGTTAAGCACTTAAAATTTTCCTTTTGCCTCTTGGTCTATGATTTCTTGTAAAGTCTAGTGCAGCAAGATCCAGCCCTGTTACTGTGCTACCTCATTTTATTGCCTTGAAGGTACAATATGGTGGTTTTGTCTGCACCCTGCCCCAGGCAGGTAGGATGATGCTGCTCCCCTTGTTGGCATTAGGTGGGCCACAGGATGGGCTACCTCTGCAGTTCCCAGTCCCATGACTTTCCTACTCTTGTCATGCTCCTGTCATGTGGCTGGAAGTGAAACCGTCTGGCTAGGCATTTGCCAGCTGGTGTTTTTCTACGGGCAGGGCCACAAGGCATTTGGAAAGAGTTGGTGTGTTTTGCATGGAAGAATTTTCCTGGTGACCTTATCTCACCACATCACCTATATCATTGTAGCCAGTGGATCAGATTAATATGCTGAGAGCAGAAATGGGGCTGCAATAACCAAGCTTACCCTGGTGTAGATGAGTTGTGTGGGACTTGTTGATTTGTCTGCAGATGTGGGTCTGCTGCTGCAGACAGGAATGCAGCCCCTTTACCATGGGGGAGCCTGGAGCATTATCACTGCTAAAAATGTCACTGTCTTACCTTCAGAAAGCTGTTTTGCACCCCTTTCCCTTTTTGCATGAGGTGTGTCAGAGTGAAGGTCCCTTTAGCCCAGAGTCCTGTCTCCCAGGTTCACCCCTGATGGGTGCTCAGATAAAGAAGAAGCTGGTCATGTACTGAGTACTGAAACTCTACAACCTCTCTCTACATTCAGGAGGAACAGGCAAGAGTTTGCACAGATGTCAGCTGCCAATTTTGTTATCCTCTCAGTCGTGTAGTTCCTGTATAGATTGGCTTCATTAAAATAGCAAAGAAACCTTTACCAGAAGCTGTACCTCCACTGGCTAATTTAACTTCTTAGTTTTTACTTCAACTTCTGTTTTATTTGAGCCTCTGTGTTGGAAAGCTAAAGGGTGTTATTTCTTTTCAGTAGATTCCCAGTGGGTATCAGTCAGCAGAGCTCTGTGGGATCAGATTTTCCTAGATGAACATTTGTCCCTGGGAATTACAAATGTGGTGGATCTTCAAGGCATGTACAAGTTTAAAACCAGAGTTTCTCCAGTCCTGAGTGATGTGTCAAATTGCTCAGTTCAACTTCACAGATAGTACTGCATAGGAAAAAAAAAAATTAGCTTAATCTGATTAGGACCAGTGTGATGTGTGTCTGTGTAGTTGTGCTGTGCTGATGTCTGCGTTCAGTGATTATAGGAGCAGAGTGGACAAAGTGAGTACAGATATGATACTACTTCCACACTGCTACTGTCTTATTGTTGCAGAAGCTTTGTAATTTGCATCCTCTGAAAGCAGATGCCCTAATTAATTTGAATTGTGCCATGAACATTTTTACTGTAGACAGCCTTGGCTATTTGAAAGCTTCGTGCTTTGCTGTTCTTTTACATGTTTGTAGCAGTTGTTTTGCCACTCAGTTGCTCAGAGCTTTAATGGCATGGTGCAGCAGATTCTCACGTGGCTGAAGTCTGTACAGTTTTTACTAAAGTAGCTTAATTATATTGACTTATGCTAGCTAAGTATCTGACTTTGAGGTTTTTTTTAACATTAGACCAGATGAAAAACCTTGTGGGGTATCTCAAGCATGCACTTAAAGCAAACCGTTTCCTTCGGAATGAGGAGACGGACTCGCGTTGGGGTTCTTGGCCAGATAGCTGAGCCAGCGCTTTATTATGCTGATGGTAGAGCAGAAGTGCGCACAGAGAACCCACAGGGAAGGAGGTGATCCCACGAATCCAAGGGGGTGGAGAACAACTGGGACTTATATAGGGTTTCAAGGGAAGGTTCTAGAAAGGGGGAAGGATTTTACAAACATGGAATAGGGTAGGCTGGGTTAAGTACAAACAAGGAAGATGAGGGAGGAGATATTACAGCAAGGGGGAGGCAACAAGCCATAAATGGGAATGGTGCAATGCACCAAATTACAACCAATGAGAAATTAGCAATAAACTCGAATTAAAACTGAGAGGAAAAATATAACTGGGGTACAACAATAGAAACATGCATTAACATTTTTTGTCTTCATTATAGTGTACACAAAACAGTCCGAAGTTGTTTGGATTCCTTTTCACAGGTTTTGCTTCGCGTAGATTGCTCTTTTCCAGTTCTCCCAAGTCTGTGCTGATATCTTTTGACTCCCGACATGCACTTGATTCAGTTTCCTTTTGAGGAAGCTCTTTGAATTACAGCTTTTATAATTGTTGTAATTTTTATAATTTATGATTTTTATAATTGCCCTTTTAAACAAAAGCTTCATTCCCAAATTATGTTGTTGTTAATATGGTCCTTATTGGCTGAGTTTAGGCAAATCAAGCTGGATTTTTTTTATCTGATTGAAATTTTTTTTTTTTAATTAGGCTGACAAGTTCTTCTGTCCAGGGACTGACTGCTCCAGCTGTAGCAAGGACAGTGTAAAGAGCTATACAGTTCTTTACTATACAGGACAGTGTAAAGAACCATAGCTATGTTGTAAAGCTATTTAGAGAAATCATCAAAATACAGAGGAATTTGAGTATGCATCCATGCTGTAGTGGTTTGGTTTTAGGCCTCTTCTTGGCAACCAAGTTGAAACTAAGGAAGTGCCCATATCCCAATATTCCATTCTATTCTTTACGTAAGCAGAAGTATAAATACAAGGGGGGAGGAAGTTGGGGATTAGATCCCTTCCAGCACTGTTGGAGAAAGAAGCAACCTCCTGCAGCTGGGCTCCTTGTGTAGATCTGTAGGCCTTTGAGAGGTTGTTGTTTTTCCCAATCAGCTGTGGGCTGAGACATTCCTCCTTTCTTAAGGAGAGTATCAAGATTTTGTTTGCTAATTCTTCATTGACTGGCTGTATCTGTTATTTGTCTGGTTTTTTGGGTGTTGGGATTTTCTGTTTTATATGTATATAGTATTGTAACTGTACATAAGTGTAAATATATATATATTGTTTCGGGTTTTGTTTTTTCGGTTTTCTGATAGTTTCTCATGCTTCCCTTGCCTTCCCTGTGTTCATATAAAGGGGCGGGGGGGCAGAAAGCTGCCGCTGTGGTTTTGGGCACTTGGCTGGGGGCCATGTCCAAACCACCACACATGCCTATGCAAGGGAAAATGGAGAGGTGTCTCTTAACTTTACCTTTCTTCTAGAGCAGGGGAAAGGTATAAAGATGTTCTCACAGGACACTTGCAGGATGCCACATATCTGAGTGGTCCTGGCTGGCCACAGCCGCTGCTGGTGCAGTGGGGGTGTTTAAATGGAGGAAAGGGAAGCTGGCAGCCACGGTGGTTTGAAAAGGGCAGAGAACTCCCAGTAGGAAGCAGCAAAGAAATGTTTCCTTGTAGATGGCTGTTTTGGGCTTCCAGCCGCCTTTATCCTAGCAGCTGTGCATACCATCAGAAACCAACAGCAACAGGCCAATAGCCTCAGTATGTATGGTATTCTCCATTTCTTTGTTAGCCTTTTACACGACATCTCCACATATAGTAACCTGCACTTGAAATATTATAAGACTTTTCGAACTTGATTGGAGATGGCCCAGAAAAATCTGATCTGACTCTGAAGTTGGTTTGACTTTGAGCAGGGCATGGAGATGACAACATCCAGAGGTCCCTGCCAGCCTGCATCCCTCAATCTCAATGGGATGCCAAAGACTTCACAGCCACTGAAGCAGCAGCAGGTTTCCTTTCTCTGAAGAAATTTGCTAAAATACAGAGAATACTGGTCTGTTAGATGTTCAGCTGACTTCTAGAGCCTACTCAGTACTATCATTCCTAGTTCCAGCATAAGTCCAGCTACAGGAGTCTAGAAATGGTGGGTTGGAACATGTGAAGATCACATATGTCTTTGATTTTATCTTCTCTGGCCCACTGTGGCCACCCTCTCTGGTGGGAATTCCAGTCCACTGACCGCTTTGGGCTCCAGGGCGGAGTGACATGGTGCTTCCACTGTGCCTACCCATTTAAGGCTGGGCTAGGGGCTCCAGGGTGTGGTGTAGGCTGTGCCCCCCAGCCTGCCTTTAACTGACAGCTGCTCTGGGGTCTCCCAGTGAATCTAAAGGGGCTGGCATGTGGGACAAGGCATGACCTCACCTCCATGAAATTTGACTTGTCCCTTCCCTTGCCTCCCTTTTGAGTTGTTCTGAGCCAATGTAATAGTTCAGTGTCTCACATCAAGGAGAAAGTTTTCCTATTATTTTTATAAGGTTTTTATTTTCCCCTTTCTTAATATTCTTTTAAGTTTAAAAAACTGAAGTTCTCCTGCAATGACAAAGTGTCCCAGATCTGCCAACTTTAATTTTATGATGTAAGTTTATGTAAAAGGATTTTAGAGATCATATAACACCAAAACCATTACAGATTTCTGGTAGTTCACTTGCTTCAACGTTAGAGCAACTCTGTTAATTCCTTGTGATGGAATGACACACAGACTTCTGGCTTGATGGACAGAACTTGCTTTATTGCTAAAGGTCCAGCGTTTTTATCTCATTCGTTTTCAGCTGGGAGTGGTTAAGCAAATCAAGGCAGAATACAGCTGCAAGTCACACATCAATCATACATAGGCCAGCCGACCACACGGATATCACACACACAGACCTTGGAGTTTCAAGTTACCCTGCACGCACCCCCCGCATGGTAAATTGCAAACCAAGAGCTCATCTCCATTCCCTGGTCTCAACTCCATTCCCCTAGGCTTTAGATAAACAATACAAGGTCATCTAGACATTTACCAGGCTCTTCTAATTTTCTTCTTTTTTTGTTCTCACACTGACTTGCTACAAGTCCTCAATTTCTACAATAATTGCCAGATTTCATTTTGAGAGAGTGTAAAAGACATAACATGCATCTTCATGTACAAAAGCAAGGATGTGTCACTTCTATCTAGGTCATATATGAGAGATCTGCTCTGAACCTATAGAATATCTACTTTTATACTACAGTTCATAGAAACAGCATCATAGAATTTTCTGAGCTGGAAGGTACACACAAGAGACATTGAGTTTGACTCCTGGCCCCACATAGGACAACCCCCAAAATCCCACTATGTACCGGAGAGTTTGTCCAAACGCTTCTTGAACTTCCATAGGCTTGGTAATGTGACTACTTCTCTGAGGAGCCTGTTCCAGTGCTCAGCCACCCTTTGGGTGAAAAATATTTTCCTGATATCCAACCTAAACCTCCCCTGACTCAGTTCATGCTGTTTCCTCAAGTTCTGTCACTGAGCACAAGAGTGAAGAAATGAGAGCCTGTCCCTCCTCTTCCCCTCATGAGGAAGTTGTAGACTATGATGAGATCTCCCTGGGTCTCCTGCACTCCAGGCTGCAGAGACCAAGTGATTTCATGCTCCTCATACATCTTCCCCTCCATATTCATGGTCCTCATTTGGACACTCTCTATTACCTTTATATCCAGGGCTCGAGGTGAGGCCGCACCAGTGCAGAGAAGAGCAGGACAATCCTCCCCCTTGACTTGCTATTGATGCTTTGCCTGATGATCCCAGGACACAGTTGACACTCCTGGCTGCCAGGGCACTGCTGACTCATACTCAACTTGCCATTGACCAAGACTCCTTTCTGTGGTGCTGCTCTACAACCTCTCCTTCCCCAGTCTGAGGTTGCAGGGCAATGGGGCAGGGAATGGGGCAATACCCAGGGTTGTCTTATTCCATTTGTAAAATTCAGCACTTTTCTATAGCCGATCGCTATAAAAAAGGAGGCGTACACGCCTGTGGGTTCTTGTCAATCTCTTTGAGTTCTTTTATTATCCTCAGTAGACGCGAGGCAAGAACCGCAATGGTAGCAAAAAGATGTGCTCACCACTAGGGGAACAGGCGAATAGCCGGGTGGAGCAAGGGACAAGGGTTTATATAAGGTGAGGTATGGAAGGTACTGGAACTTGGGAGGGATTTGACAAATAAGGAAAGGAGAGGATGGGCTAGCTCTATATAAGGTAAAATAGGGGTTGGAATATTACAAACAGTGGGTGGCAACAAGCCAAACATGGAAAGACTGCATTGCAGTGGTAAAGGGACCAATCAGAAATGAGGAATAAATTTTATAAAATTATGAGGAGAAAAAAATATAAAACTGGGGTACAAACTTGTGAACATGCATTAACATAACTGATAAATGCTATGTTTTAAGTAACTTCATTCAGGAACAGCTGGAAGTTCATAGGTGATAAGGTGGTTGGTGCCTCATGGGTTCTGCTTCGAATACAAGGCTTGTCTCCATTTATTCCATGTCTCCTGTGGAATTTTTCCATCTCCTACATCTCCCCCTTTTTTGTTTTGTTTGACGGCTGAAGATGAAGAAGAAGTTGTACTCGAATTTTCCTCCGAGGGTATCGCAGCTAAGAAAGTTTTGACCTTGAAAGATCTTTTTATACAAGTTAGTATACACGACAAAACAAGAAATATAACTAATAAAGACAACAAGAGGGATATTCCAATTCGTATAATTTCTCTTGCCCAATTAGGTAAGTTAAACCAATTGAAATCACCGAAGGAGTCTGGTGTTGGAAATCCCGGATCTGCATGTAAATTTTTAACTAACTGATGTAACTGATCTATGGTAGATCTCACAGATTGCGAATGATCCGAGAAATTCAAACAGCAGAGTCCTTCGAATTCCGAGCAACCATGGTGTGTAACAAAAGCAAAAAATCTATAGCAGCCCGGTTTTGGAGTGTCGCTTCCTTCAGCATTAAATAGTCTTCAAGCAACCCTTGAAGGGCAATGGAGGTTTCATTCGCTTCTATTGACATCCAACATGCCATGTGACTTAGCATTGTAAGTGCATGGTCAGAGGCAATGCCTGCTGCAAAGAAGGAAGTCCAAAAGTTCCTTCTTGATGACCAAAAATACACATTAGGATCACAATCAGCAGGTATGTCATGAAGCTTGGAGATATCTATTGA
>VXAY01002654.1:1023-12921 GCA_013399855.1 Oxyruncus cristatus
TCCTTTTTTTTTTATTATTTTTATTTTTAAATATTCTGTACTATATTTTTAGTCTTAAACACGATATATTATATATATTTAATTTTTTTATATATATATATAAATATAAATGGTTAAAAAAAAAACAACAAAAAAACGGATTAAGGAGGTTTTTTTTGCGTCTTGTGTGGGAGCGTCGGGAAAGGGGCGGGGACATGCAGTGACATCCCCACCCCCCACTCCCTAATTCCCACCTGGAGCTTTTCTCCGGAGCCAAGGAGCAGCGGGAGGCTTCCCGGCCCTTCCCGGCTTTATTTGATATCCGTATTTTCCACGCCTGTTTTATTATGGATGAACGGGCAGCGATTCCCGGGACTCCTCCTTAACACCACAAAGGGGCTTTGTCATTCCTAATGGCTCTCCTGGAGAGCGGGACGGATGGATGGATGGACGCGGAGGGAGGGATTTTTCCCCTCTCCATCCATAACTCCTCTAATTCCAGCGCCGCGGCTCCAAAGGATCTGCTCCACCCTCAAACCCCGGCCCCGGAGGAGCCTCTGCCTCAATTCCCAAGGGAACAAACAAACCTCTCGTCCTTGCCATCCGGGATCATCTCTTCCCGGGATGTGTTCTGATTTATTCCCCAGGGATATATTCTGATTTATTCCCGGGATATATTCTGATTTATTCCCCAGGAATATTCGCCCTCCTCTCCCAGCAGCACCAAACCCCTGGCCTTGCCCTTCCTCCCACCGCTTCCCTCCTTCTTCCTCCCCCTTTCCTTCCTTCTTTTTTCCCCCCTCCCTCACCCTCCCCTCCTTCCTCTTCCCACTTTCCTTCCCGCCTTTTTCCCCCCCATCCTTCTTCCCAAGCCCAGGGAAGCAGCGGGAGGGGACCCCTCAGGGATCCAGGGCACGGCAGCCAGGAAGGGGGTCCCGATTCCCAGGTCATCCCCCCCTCCAGGAAGGGGGTCCTGATTCCCAGGTCATCCCACTCTCCAGGCAGAAGGTCCCGATTCCCAGGTCATCCCACCCTCTCCGTGCCCCCTTCTCCACGGGGAGACCCTGGGGAGAAATCCCGACATTCCACCCCGCAAATCCCTCAGAGACGCACTCCGGGAACGCAGGGGTGGATCAGAGACACACCCCCCATCCCAAATTTCCCCCTCCCACCCCTCAGGGAGCTGGGGATGGGCTGGAATTCCAACCCCCCGAGGCCCCGGGAGTGGGGATGGGACCCGCAGGACACGTGGAGCGATGTTTGAGCCCCGCCAGCCAGGCAAAGGAAAAAGGATGGAAAACAGCAGCCAGAATCCCCCAGATTCCCGCCGTTCCCGCCTTTCAACCAGCCAGAGCCCGGCGGGATTTGGGATTTAAGGCAACAGGCAACAAAACCGCCCCAGCTCCTCCTCCCCGGGGAAGGACTCGCCAGCCCCGGGGGAGCTGGTTGGTGTTTCCCAGGGATGGGGGCAGTCCCATGGGCCGCATTCCCGGGAATTGCCCGGGGGTTGGAGGGCCTGTCACCGCATTCCTTGGGAGACGCCAATAATTTATTGAAATAAATACAGGGAACGCCCCAAACGGCCTCTGGGGTCACACACGACGACGACGAACGCGGAGGTCGGGTCTAAACGGGGGCTGGGGGAGTGAAAAAGCGTGGGAATACACGGAATTTTCGGCCAGGAGAGGCTTTGCCAAGTCCAGGTGGGTGCTGGAGGTCGGAGGGGGAGGCTCCCAGCTCTGGGGGGGGGGACACACACACGGAGGAATTTCTCTCTTTGGGAGGCGGAATCTTCGCGTTTGGAGTTTTAAAACCGAAAGTGAAGAGGTTTGAACCCCCGAGGCCGTGTTGGAGCTGGAGGGGGCGGTGGGAAAAAAAGGGGGGGCTCTGGTTGGGGGGGAGACACCCCCCCCCACCCTCTCAAAGCCAGCCTGGACACCCCGGGGACGGCGAATCCGCCCCGTCCGCGCCAAGGGCGGGGGGAACTATCCCAGCTTCCAGCCTGGGAGCTGGGCTGGGATCCCGCAGGAACAGCCGCGGTTCGGGCGCTTCCCAAACCTCCTTCCTGCGCCAGGAGCGCCCTGGGCTCCGTCTGCCCTCGGCTGCCACAGCTCCGGGAGGCTCCGGGAGGGCCCCGAGGCCGGAGCACGAGAGCCAAGCAGGGAAATCCAGCCAACCATGCCAAGGGGAAGAGTCCGGCTCGGCCCAGCCCTTGGAGATCATGTCTCCACCACTCGGATCAGAGGCAGCGGCTTGGGGCCCGTCAGCCTCTTGCTGCAGGAGGAAAAGGGGTTTGTTGTTGTTTTTTTTTTTTTTTCCAGCTGGATGAAGGGGAAAAAAGGGTGGGAAAGGGTCTTGGGTGGTGATGGATTCCCCCTCCATCCCCCACCCGGAAACCAGCCACAGGAGGGATTTCGGCTGCCCTGGGCTCTGCTGAGGGAAGGGATGAGGGAATGGAGACGTGGGAAAAAATAGAGTGTGCTTCCCAAGAGCACCCCCAAATCCAGAGGAGCATCCCCAAATCCAGAGGAGCAACCCCAAATCCAGAGAAGCATCCCCGCTATCCAAGAGCATCCCCAAGTCCAGAAGAACATCCCTGTCATCCAAGAGCATCCCCAAATCCAGAGGAGCCTCCCCAGATCCAGAGGAGCATCCCTGCTTCCCAAGAGCATCCCCAGATCCAGAAGAGCCTCTTCAAGTCCAGAGGAGCATCCCTGCCATCCAAGAGCATCCCCAGATCCAGAGGAGCATCCCTGCTTCCCAAGAGCCTCCCCNGATCCAGAAGAGCCTCTTCAAGTCCAGAGGAGCATCCCTGCCATCCCAAGAGCATCCCAGATCCAGAGGAGCCTCCCCAGACCCAGAGGAGCATCCCCAGATCCAGAGGAGCATCCCTGCTTCCCAAAAGCATCCCCAGATCCAGAGGAGCATCCCTGCCATCCAAGAGCATCCCCAGATCCAGAGGAGCATCCCTGCTTCCCAAGAGCCTCCCCAAATCCAGAGGAGCCTCCCCAAATCCAGAGGAGCCTCCCCAGACCCAGAGGAGCCTCCCCAGACCCAGAGGAGCCTCCCCAGACCCAGAGGAACATCCCCGCTTCCCAAGAGCATCCCCAAATTCAGAAGAGCCTCCCCAAATCCAGAGGAGCATCCCTGCTTCTCAAGAGCATCCCCAGATCCAGAGGAGCATCCCCAGATCCAGAGGAGCGTCCCTGCTTCCCAAGAGCATCCCCAAGTCCCGAGGAGCCTCCCCCAATCCGGCATCACCTCCCAGCCAGGCCGAGGCCCTGCAGAGCAGCCAGGTGTGCCCCCCAAATTCCCAGCCGGAATTCCGTGTCCCCCCACCCCATACCTGCTCACGTATTCCGACTTGGAGCGGGCCCTGGAGCTGTGCCCGCCCCGGCTGACCTGCTTCTCAATCAGGTGCTCGATGCGGTCGTGCATCTCCAGGTTCTGCGGGAGAAGGGACAGGAGTTGGGAGCAGGAGTTGGGAACGGGTGGCTTTTCCAGCCCCGGGGGAGCAGGGAAGGAATTGCCCCTCTGTGCTCAGTACAGGTGGGGTCACACCCCCGGTTCTGGGGGGAATTTTGGGGCACCTCACGACGACACGGAGCGGCTGGAGCGTGTCCGGAGATGGGAACGGGGCTGGAGCTGGGGGAGAAGGGGCTGGAGAACTCCTGAGGGAGCTGGGGGGGCTCCTCCCAGAGAAAAGGAGGCTCAGGAGGGACCTTCTGGCTCTCTGGAATTCGCTGACAGGAGGGGGGAACCGGGGGGGGGTCGGGCTCTGCTCCCAGGGAACAAGGGACAGGAGGAGAGGGAACGGCCTCAGGCTGTGCCAGGGGAGGGTCAGGTTGGATATCAGGAGGAATTCCCTCCTGGAAAGGGTGGTGAGGCCTTGGCAGGGGCTGCCCAGGGAGGTGGGGGAGTGCCCACCCCTGGAGGTGCCCAGGGAAGGCCTGGATGTGGCACTGAGGGGACAAGGTGGGGACGGGGCACAGTGGGGACCCGATGACCTTGGAGGGCTTTCCCAAGCTCAGTGACTCTGACCTGTCGGATATTTGGGGAAAATCTCTCCCTGGAAAGGGCGGTCGTTGGAAGGCGCTCGGATCTGACTCTCCCCTCCTCTCCCCTCCCCGCCCAGAATGGCCCCTCCGGAACCCACCTCAGCCTCCAGGTAAGAGACTCTCTCCTTCAGCTCCTGGATCGCGGAGTCCTTGGCCTGAATCACCGTCTTGGAGTTCTGGAGCTGCGAAGAGGCAAGTTCCGGAACGGCTCGGGAGCCCCTTCCCGCCGACGGAGAAAGAGCCCAGGGGGGGCCTTTTCGGAAGGGCCCTCCCAGCCCTGCAGCCCCTCACCTGCTCGATCATCTGGCGGACCTTGCGCTGTTGGCTCTTCAGCATGTCGTCCAGGTGATGGATCTTCTCCCTCAGCATGGCCACCTCCTTCTCCAGCTGGGCCGCCCTGGGGGGCACAGAGAGCGCAGGGACACGGTCCAGGAGCCGCCCGGAGCGGGAACGACCCCACCCCAAAACGCAGCCCCGTGGGTCACCCAGCTCGGAATCTTCGGGGGCGAGGAGAGGAGAGACAAACCCTACTCCAAAGCCCGCCGACCACGGGAGCAGCAGGAAAAAAGAGTCAGGCCGCAAACGAGGCCGCCCAGAAACAACCCCGTCCCCAATTAGCCCCTGGAGCAGCAGGGCCGGGCGGGAATCGGCCGCCCCGGAGCCTCCCGGGGGCCCTGGAGCTCTGGAGCTCTCCAGGAGCCAAGCAGGACTCCAGGAGGGTTTTATTTTTTTCTCCTGGTGGTGGCGGTGGTGACGGTGGTGGTGGTGGTGGTGGGGGATGAATCAGCTCCGGGGGAGCAAAGGGAAGGTGTTTTGCAAGGCAAGGCAGGGCCAGCACGCCCTGCCCAGGAATGTGCAGTCGTGCCCCGGCAAGGAGCTGTGACACCCCGACCCGGGGCGGCGTGGGACGGGCTCCGGGAGGAGCTGGCGGGATTCCCGGGAAGAGAGCTGGCGGCGTCCCAGGGGGCCTCGGGGCCTCACCGGTCCTGCTGGGCGAGCTTGTCCCCTTCCACGCTCCGGAGCCGCGCCAGCTCGGCCTCGCCGCCTTTCATCTCGGCCACCAAACTCCGGCGCTCCTGCGGCGGGAGGAGAGGGGAGCGGGGAGGGGGGAGGGGGGGGGGGGTATCCCGCCCGGAAAAACCTGGGATAGGCGTTCCCCGGGGCACGGTAGGGGATGGCAGATGGCCACAGAGGCTCTGCCGGGCCTCCTGGGGGGGCTGGAGCGGGGTTGAGGTGATGGACGGACGGACAGAGGTCCCACTGCTTCCCTCCCCCCAAATCCCCGGATACGGGCACGGCAGGGATCCGTCGCCTTCCCCGCTGCGGGGACAGGGAATCCGGCCCCAGATCCGTCACAGGATCGTGGGATAGCCCCGTTTGGAAGGATCGGAGAGGAAGAGGATCATTAAGGTTGGGAAAGAGCTGCGAGATCACCAAATCCCACCCTGATCACCCAAATCCCACCTCTGATCCCCAAATCCCACCTCTGATCCCCAAATACCACCTCTGCTCACCCAATCCTACCTCTGATCCACAAATCCCACCTCCCATCACCCAATTCCACCTTCTGATCACCCAACCCCATCTCTGATCACCCAATCCCAAACTCTGATCACCCAAATCACACCTCCCATCCACAAATCCCAACTCTGATCCCCAAATCCCAACCTCTGATCACCCAATCCCACCTCTCATCACCCAAATCCCAACCTCTGATCCCCAAATCCCACCTAATCACTCAATCCCAACCTCTGATCACCACTCCCACGTCTGTTGACCCAAATCCAACCTCTGATCCCCAAATCCCACCTCCGATCACCCAAATCCCAACTCTGATCCCCAAATCCCAACCTCTGATCACCCAGTCCCACCTTCTGATCACCCAAATCACACCCTCTGATCACCCAATCCCACCTCTCATCACCCATATCCCAACCTCTGATCACCCAATCCCACCCTCTGATCCCCAAATCCCACCTAATCACTCAATCCCAACCTCTGATCCCCAATCCCACCTCTGATGACCCAAATCCAACCTCTGATCCCCAAATCCCAACCTCTGATCACCCAATCCCACCTCTGATCACCCAATCCCAGATTTTGCTCATCCAGCCCAACCTTTGGATCATCCCAGCTCCTGCCCCTGCCCAGGGACACCCCCCCCCGTGCCTGAGGGCCTTTTCCAAACTCTTCCCGACATCTGGCACCTCGCTGCCGGGCCCATTTCCCCGCCCAGTGCCCGACCACCCTCTGGGGGAAGAGCCTTTCCCTAAAACCCAGCCCAACCCTCCCCTGCCACGGCTGCAGCCCTTCCCTCAGCTTCTGNAACCTCTGATCACCCAATCCCACCTCTGATCACCCAATCCCAGATTTTGCTCATCCAGCCCAACCTTTGGATCATCCCAGCTCCTGCCCCTGCCCAGGGACACCCCCCCCCGTGCCTGAGGGCCTTTTCCAAACTCTTCCCGACATCTGGCACCTCGCTGCCGGGCCCATTTCCCCGCCCAGTGCCCGACCACCCTCTGGGGGAAGAGCCTTTCCCTAAAACCCAGCCCAACCCTCCCCTGCCACGGCTGCAGCCCTTCCCTCAGCTTCTGTCCTGCCCCGTTCAGGACTTTAATCGTACTACGAGCTAAAAAAATAAAAGTAAGAAGATAATGCCGGAGGTCGTGGGAATGCCCCACGAGCAGAACTGTCTAGACAGCGTCTCCGGGAGACCTGGAAGAGCCTGCACGGACCAACCAGCTCTTCTAGACCCGGGGAAAGGCCCCTTTCAGTCCCACCGGTGGCTTCCCGGCAGCTGGATATCGGGTTAAACCTGGTCGGGAAGTCAGGCCCCTGCGGCGGGGTCCGGGTTCCCCGGGCTGGTTTCCCAGGCCCAGCTCCGCTAATCCCGACTTCCCCCACCCCGGGGAGGCTGCTGGTACCTTTTCCAGCCCGGCCAGGAGCCTCTGCAGCTCGTCCACCTGCATCTCCTTCTGCTCCGCGTTCCTCTCCGCTCTCCGCAGGGCAGAGCTCGTCTGCTCCGCTTCCTCCTGGTACTGGGCCACCGTCCTCTGGAAAGGAAGACGGGAGAGGCTTTACCCGGGACACCGGAGCCCTGGGTGACATTCCCAGGCCTCCTGGGTGCTCTCCCGGGGTTCTGCTGAAGGCACCCGGGTGTTCTCTGGCGCCCTGACAACGCTCCGGGAGCGACAACCCCTCCAAGAAGGTTCCCCGGCTTCAAAGCACTTCAAAAGGGCGAGGAGAGGCTCCCCAGGGGCGGGAGACACGTCGGTTCTGAGCCACACGAGCGCCGGGGGGTTCTCAGGCTCCTCAGGCTGGGACCACCCGCCCACGGAACTGGCCTCGGCCACCAGCCCCAGTTTGGGACGCGGCCGCTTCCTCCAGCGCCGGGAGTCGGGAGAGCTCCGGGAGCTCAGAAATGACCAGGATGGGTCACCTTGGCCACCATCAACAGCTCGGGAGCTCAGAAATGACCAGGACAGGCCCAAGGGTGGGTCACTCGCCCAAGGAAATGACCTCAGCCACGGCCCACCCCGACACGAGCGGCTCAGGAGCTCGGAGGTGACACGGACGGGTCACCCTGCCCGGGGGTGACCTCAGCCACCAGCCCCACATCTCCGCCAACATCTCAGGAGCTCAGAGGGCACCAAGGTGCCCCCGTGGGTCCCCACAACAGCTGCAGAGCAGGCCCAACACGTGGCCAGCACCGGCAGGATCAAAGGAGCCCTGGAACGCCCACCCCGGGGCCTCCACTGCGGGTGGCCAAAGACCCCGAAACGCCACCGAACCCACCCACCACTTCCTACAGAGGAAGGACAGACGCCCCCAGGGCACCCCCTGTCACCCCTCAAACCCACTTCCTGGGGATGCCCCCGGGGCTGCCCGGGACCAGTTGGGCCTGTGGGACAGGACGGGCGCCGGGGTGTCACCGCTGTCACCAGCCGTGGGGTGACACAGCCGGGCCCTGCCCATCCGGGCCATGAGCAGTCACCAAAAAACACACCGAAGGGGACAATTAATCCCCAGGGAGGAGGAAGGGAGGGGAGCAGGAGGAGGTGGACACCTCCAGCGGCCCAAACGTGTCCCTCAGGCTCCCGGGAATCTCCGAAAACCACCGAAGTAAGAGGGAATTCCCTGTTTTTCGGTCACCTCGAAGGCCTTCCTCTCCATCTGATGGCGCTTCTCAGCCTCCTGCAGCCTCCTGAGGAGCCTCCTGGCCGTCTGTTGGAGCGTCTCCACATCCTGGCTGGAGCAATTCTCCTCCTCCTGGGCAGGGGCAGGGCGGGATGAGTCGGGAAGCACCAAAGGGTCCCCCACCCCAGCGTGGGTGACACCCCGGTGACACCCCTGCCCCGCTCCTGTCCTCGCCTCCCACGCCCCAGCAGCAGCTTCCAGCCCTCCTCGGGATCCTCCGGTGGCATTCCCAGCCCTTGTTTTGGAGGAGGCCACTTGGGCAACCTGAAACCCAAGGGCGGCCCAGCCCAAAATCCCAGCCCGGAGCCTCTGGGTTGCACTGGATGATCCCAAAGGTCTTTTCCAACCTCAAGGATTCCGTGATTCTGTGATCTGCCCCAGCCAGTGGGAGCAGGAAGAGCTGGAGGGATGTTCAGTGAGATTCCTGTCATCCCTGGTGCTAAAAAAGCTCTGGAATGCTTTTTAAAGAGGGGGTAAAAACCCCCCAAGAGCGCATTTTTATATATAAGACGGAGCCTCCCTCCATTTCTAACCCGACCCCGTTTGCTGTAGGATCGGGCTCAGCTTCAAAGCTGGGAGGAAAACACCAAATTAAACCCTAAAATCATGGAATGCTCGCTCGGAAGGGACTTCTCACAGGCCAGGTCGCCCCAAGCCCCGTCCCGGCCGACCTTGAACATTCCCCCCCTTTTCCCCGCTCCGTTACCTGCTCCTGCCAGGAGTCCCCCCGGAGCCTCTCGGGGCACAACCAGCTCCCGTTCTGCTGCTCCAGCGCCACCTGCACGACCCGAGGACAGCGGATGGCACCTCCAGGGGGCTCAAACCCCGGGGGTTTCTGCCGACAAACCTTCACCTGCCCCGGCCAGAGCCCCTTTTTCTGCCTGACTCCTCACGCAACTCGGCCTCGGAAAACGTGGCTTCGATCCACCACAAACACCCTCTGGAGCGTTTTCCAGCCCGAAGGGGATTCCACGCCCCGGAGGTGCTCCCGTTACCTGTGGGTGCTCCTTAGCTCCTTGTCTGCTCTCAAGTTTACTACTTAAGTCTTCCCGCAGCTTCTTCAAAGCACTTCTAGCCTGGCAAAGGCAAGGGAATTCAGCTGGCTCTGCGTGGAAAGGGTCCCTCAGCCCCCCAAAAAAAGCCACCGGGGGACGGCTGCGACTACAGGCCCCGCTGCCCCGGTGGGGCTGGAGGGGAGGCAGCGGGAGGTCCACGGAGGCCAAAATTAATCAAAATGCAGCGAGACGGAGCGAGAGGAAGCAGGAGGAACGAGGAGGAATCGAGAGGAACGAGGAGGAATCGAGAGGAATGAGGAGGAAGAAGGAGGAAGCAGGAGGAATGAGGAGGAAGCAGGAGGAATGAGGAGGAAGCAGGAGGAATGAGGAGGAAGCAGGAGGAATGAGGAGGAAGCAGGAGGAATGAGGAGGAAGCAGGAGGAATGAGGAGGAAGCAGGAGGAATGAGGAGGAAGCAGGAGGAATGAGGAGGAATCCAGAGGAATGAGGAGGAATCCAGAGGAATGAGGAGGAATCCAGAGGAATGAGGAGGAATCCAGGGGAACGAGGAGGAATCCAGGGGAACGAGGAGGAATCCAGGGGAACGAGGAGGAATCCAGGGGAACGAGGAGGAATCCAGGGGAACGAGGAAGAATCCAGGGGAACGAGGAGGAATCCAGGGAAAAGGAGGGGGTGGAAATTAAAGGGGGAAATCAAACGGGGGGGAAAATCAAGGAGAGACCAAGGAGAGAGCAAGAGATAAATCAAGACAGAGCAACACAAATCCAAAGAAATAGGAATCAGAGGGAGGAAAAAAAAAGAAGGCATACTCTGCAGATTGGCCTGGCTGCTCACTCGCTGCTCACCAAGGTCACCCTGGAGGGGACCCAGAAGCCCCTGGTTGACCCCAAACCCCTTCCCCGCCAACATCAGAGTCGTCACTTGGATTCTCCCGGGGCCAGGGGAGGATTTACAGCCCTGGCCAGCAACTCTTTGCCAAGGAAAGCCTTCTCCGAGCATTCCCAGTGCGGAGCAGCCCTACCCCTGGATTCTGGCTGCCCCAGGCCTTGGGATAAAGGAGTTTTCCAGAGCCTGGGCAGCGGCAGGACAAGGCAGGAGCTCTCAGATCGAAGCGTTCCCAGGATTTTTCCCCCCACCTGGATGCCAACAAACTGGTGCCACCACCCCTGACTTAACTGGCCGAGCTCTTTCTCCCTGTTTTTCACACGCAAAATCAGCTCTTCAGCTGCTCCAAACAGGGGCTCCCCCCCAGCCAGAAAATCCGAAATCCCGCTCAACTGGCCCCAAACAGGCCCTTTTAAACCCAATTCCTGCTTCTCCCGGAGCCCGTGAGGAGCCCCTGGAAGGCTCGGAGCGGAGGAGCTGAAGCCCAAAGCCCCGGGATTGGGAAGGCTCAGGGATAAAAGCGGTGAGATAAAGGGTTTGGGTGGCAACACCCCGGAGCAGCCCCGGGCAGGAGGCAGCGGGAACAGACTGTTTGCTTTCGGATTGGGAAAATAAAATTTAATAGAAAAAAAAAAACAAAAAAACCCACGAGTTTTGGCAGAGGAGTCGGAAGGATGACTAAAAAAATGCGGAGACACCCTCTCAGATCAACCCCTGGGGCTCAGAAATGCTCCAACAGGAGTTTAAATTGATTTATTTCTTCCCTTCCCCCCCCCCTCCCAGCTTTTTAAGGCCAAACTGCCCATCCCGGGACATTCTTCTCCTCCTCCTAAATCTAAATCGATTCCTTTCCCCTTTTCCCACCTGTTTAAGGCCGAACTGCCCAGCCTGGGACAGGCACATCCAAATTTAAATCGATTTATTTCCCATGTATTTTAAGGCCAAGCCCAGGTGACCCGCTCCCACTTCCCCCCCCCTCCCCTCCCAAAACCATTCCCAGCAGGAACCGAGGAAAGGGTTAAAATTCCCGCCTCCTCCTCCTCCAGTTCCCTTTGGGAGCCGAGACATTCCAGGGAAACTGCCTTTTAACCGTCGGGGCCGCGCCCAGCGGGGCCCGGGAGCGCCTTGGGGGAAAGGCACCGCAATTCCCGAGCAATTCCCGGCCAATTCCGCCCCAAGAGCCGAGCAATTAGTCAGGCGGGACTAATTGATGGCCTTGATTAGAGCGGGGCCTCGGAGAGGCAGAGAGTCAACAAACTCCCCGGGATGTTCCCAAGGGAATCGGGGCATCCCCGGACGCCCCTTTGAATGGGAATTCCCACCACCCCCGACCACCTTCGGCTGGGAATTACCTCCTGGATGTACCGGACTTCGCTCTTGAGCTGCGTCACGTTCTCCTCGTGGTTTGTGCCGCCCTCGGCTCGGGCCTTGAGATAAACCTGCCCCGGAGAGGCTCGGACTGAGATAAACCCGCCCAGGGAGGCCCCAGCCTGTCCCAAACCCATCCCGGGAACGGCGGCGGCTCCGCAGGGATGGGCACGAGGACCCCGGCCCGTCCCAAAGGCACCTTCTCCACGCGTTTCTTCCCTTCGGACTTGAACATTCCCCGGGGGTTTTTAGAGCTGTTCCTACCCCCCATTGTGTGTGGCCCCAACCTCAACTTTAAGCTTAAAACTTAAGCTTGCTTTTAAAGCGCCCTGAAAGGCTTTTTCCGGGTCGTCCTCAACGCGGGGGGGGGGTTTAGTTACAACTTTAAATTGC
>VXAY01002654.1:34921-52711 GCA_013399855.1 Oxyruncus cristatus
TCAGGGGGGTGCAGAGAAGGGCTCCCGGGGTCTGGGGTGACTGGGGAGATTGGGAGCAGGGATGGGGAAGGGGAAGGGGGCTCCAGAGGGTGGGAGTGGGGAGATGGGGCTGGGAGGAGATGGAGAGCAGGGTGATGGAAGGGGGACGTCTGGGAAGGTTCCTGGGCTCTGGGGAAACTGGGAGCAGGAGTTTCACCATCTGCACCGTCCCACAGCTGCCCCCAGCCAGCCTGGCTGGCTGGGGGCAGCTGTGGGACGGTGCAGATGGTGCTGGGGCAGCACAGGGTGGGCTCCGGGGGCTGAGCCCGGGGGGCTCTGTGCCCTCTCCCCTCCCTCCAGGAGCCCGATGGTGACGGGCACGTCGGTGCTGGGGGTGAAGTTCGAGGGGGGGGTGATGCTGGCCGCCGACACCGTGGGCTCCTACGGCTCCCTCGCCCGCTTCCGCGGCATCTCCCGCCTCCTGAGGGTCAACGACAGCACCGTCCTGGGCGCCTCGGGCGACTACGCCGACTTCCAGTACCTGCAGCAGGTCATCGACCAGATGGTGTAAGCGCCGCTTGCTCCGGGAGCCCGACCCGCCACCGGGGGGGTGGGGGAAAAAAAAAAAATGGGGATTTGGGGCCGTCTCGGGCGGCGGGTGCGGCTGCGAGGCCTTGGTTTTGGTGGGATGAGGCCGGAAGAGCCCTCGGGGGGCCCCCCAAGCCCAGCCACCCCGTGCCCAGCCCCCGGGGCGCTCAGTGCCACGGCCGGTCCTTCCTTGGGCGCCGGTTGTTCCCCGGTTTTCCCCGGGGCGGGGGGCGTTTGTAATCAGGAGCAGTGTGGCAGCAGGAGCAGGGAAGTGATTCTGCCCCTGGACTCGGCGCTGGTGAGGCCACCCCTGGAGTGCTGTGTCCAGTTCTGGGCCCCTCAGCTCAGGAAGGACATGGAGGGGCTGGAGCAGGTCCAGAGAAGAGCAACCAGGCTGGGGAAGGGACTTGAGCACAAGTCCTATGAGGAGAGGCTGAGGGAGATGGGGTTGTTGAGCCTGGAGAAGAGAAGGCTCAGGGGAGACCTCATCGCTCTCTACAACTCCCTGACAGGAGGGTGTAGCCAGGTGGGGGTTGGTCTCTTCTCCCAGGAACCAGCAGTAGGACAAGAGGGCTCGGCCTTGAGCTGTGCCAGGGGAGGTTNTGCCACAGTCTGGGAACCGCGGTGGGGTTGGATCGAGGGTTGGACTCGCTGATCCCAGAGGTCCTTTCCAACCCCTCTGATTCTGTGATTCTGTGATTTCTCCCGGGTCAGGATCGACGAGGAGCTGCTGGGGGACGGCCACACCTACAGCCCGCGGGCCATCCACTCCTGGCTCACCAGGGTCATGTACAACCGGCGCTCCAAGATCAACCCCCTCTGGAACACCGTCGTCATCGGCGGCTTCTCCGGCGGCGAGGGGTGAGCGGGGAAGGGCTGGAGCCGCCGCTCCCGGCCGGTTCCTCGGGGAGCCAGGGGGTGGGAAGGCTCTGCCCTGAGCTTCTCCAGCCTCCACGGGCTCCTCTTCCCTGTGCCCTCAGGTTCCTGGGATACGTGGACATGCTGGGAGTGGCCTACGAGGCGCCGACGTTGGCCACGGGCTTCGGGGCCTACCTGGCTCAGGTGGGGCTGGGGCTTTGAGCTCAGTTCAGTTTGGTTTATGCTCTTCTGTTGCTTGTTTTACTTTTCAAAGCTCATTTAACCGCGTTTTAAGCTGCTATTTTGTCGTCTTTTTGGTGTGTAGGTAGGTTTAAGTTCTGCCGTTTTATTTCATTCCTTTTCCTCTGCCCAGCCCCTGATGAGGGAGGTCCTGGAGAAGAAGCAGAGTCTGTCCCAGGAGGAGGCCCGGGATCTCCTGGAGCGCTGCCTGCGGATCCTGTACTACAGGGACGCCAGATCCTTCAACAGGGTCAGTGTCCTTCCCCCCCTGGAGACCCCTCCTTCATCCCAGAAACCCTGGGGGGTCCCTCTTCCAGCTTCTCCTGGGCATACCTTCCTGATCCCAGAAATCCCTCCTCCAACCCCTCCTGGACACACCTCCCCGATCCCAGAAATCCCTCCTGGACACACCCGATCCCAGGAAAAGGGGCAGGGTGGGGGATGAGGAGATCCTGAGCTCCGGAGTCCGACTGGGATCCACTTCTGGGGCTTTCCTTGGATAACTGTCCCGTCCCTGCAGCTGTGGCATCCAGAGGCCCCAACCTTTTCCCTTGGGAATTGTTTCCCACCGTCTCCCCTCCTTTGACTTGCCCCATCAACCCAAACCCTTTTTTTGGGGACGGTCTCGTCAACTGGGGCGTCCCCCGGGGCCCCCCTTGCTCCAGGTGTGGAATTCCGGGCCCCCCTTGCTCCGGGTGTGGAATTCCGGGGTTCCCATGTTTCTCTCTCCTCAGTATGAACTCGCCACGGTCACGGAGAAGGGGGTGCAGGTGGAGGGCCCCCTGACCCTGGAAGCCAACTGGGACATCGCCCACGTGGTCAGGTAACGCTCCCCGCTGACATTCCAGGTGTAGGGAATGCCCCCGATTCCCATGGGATCGTCCTGACCTTCCCCTTCCCTTCCTTGCAGCGGCTTCGAGTGAACTCCCGGGAGCTGCTCCGAGGTCGTCGCGTCCACCCCCCGTCCTCCTTGTTCCTTTGGAATGCCCGATCCGCGTTTTGGGAATAAAACAGACCTTTTAAAGACCGGGGCTCCGTGTTTGTGCCGCGCTCGGGACCCTCCAAAAAAAAATGTGGGATCCTCCAAAAACAGGGACTCGACGGAGTCTCGGGAGTTCCAGGCGGAGCTGCGAGTCCCGGTTTTTGCTGGAATCTTTGGGAAGTGCTGAGGTTGGAAAAGCCCTCTGGGATCATGGAGTCCGAGGCCACCATTGAATCCTGTCCCCCCCAGGTGCCACATCCACACGGTCTTTGGGCATTCCAGGAAGGAATTTTCCCAAATATCCAACCTAACCGTCCCCCCTCCGGAGCAGCTTCAGGCCATTCCTGGGCTCCGGGATCAGCCCCTGTTGGCTGACCCCAAAATAGCCCAGATTTGCCCCAAATCCAGACTTACACAGAGCAGGTCCTGCATTATTCCAGCTGGGAATCCAGGAATTCCGGGAAGGCAAAAAAAAAGGCTCAGTCCACCTTTAGGAGTCACCTGTGGATGGAAGGAAAACACGTCTGGGAAGAGATTTTGTTAAAATCACGTTTTTGGGAGGTTCAAAATGACCTCGGGGGGGGAGGGGGTTGTTGGGGTGGGGTTTCCAGGGAGGGATGGGGCTGGATCCAGGGGAAAAAAAAAACAGGGATAAAGTGCCTTCAAATAGGGCTGGATTGGGGCATTTTCAGCTTTACAGGAAAGAAATGAATAATCAAAGAAACATCTGCTGAGCCTGAAGTTTAAAATAAAAAAAAAAGGAAATAAGGAAACACTCGAAGGAGACTCTTCAGTAAAACGTGAAACTCTCTGTAAAACACGGAACTATTTCAGTAGAATATTGAAATATTTCGGTAAAACAAGGGAAAACCGTCGGTAAAATAAGGATATCAATATGGAAGTGGTGTTTTTCCCAGCACAGAGAACCCACCAGTAAATACATTTCTTCAGGAGAGTTTTATTGAGGTTTTTGTTTTTTTTTTCCCCCCGTTTTATTTAAAAAGAGAAGGGAGTCTCAGCGGGAAGAGTCCTGGAAAAGGGGTGGCAGGGCTGAAAATTAAATTAGAACTTAATTAGAACCCGTCTCTGGGTTCTGCAGGACACGGGAAGGACTCGGGAGGGCGGAGAGGGGGAGCAATCCCTGCTTGCCCTTGGGGATTCCAGAGTTGTGGGGGGGGAATAAAAACACGTGTTTAGAAATCCATTTCCCTGGTTTTATTAAATGTTCCACGGCTGTACAATTCCAAGATGAACCATTTACAAGGTCTGCACATGCTGCTTCCTGCTTTCCTTAGGGAAGAGGGGAAGGCTCACAAAACCTATGGAAACAGAAAGGTGCAGGTGCCTCTGGATTCTGGGATCAGCCCCCGCCCTCTGGGTGTCGGGACCAGAACCCAGGCAATTAAAAAAACCCTCCAAACATGCAAATCGTAGAAAAATCGAAGCTGGCAGTGAAAAATAAACCCAAAAAAAACGTTCTTTGTTTGTTGTCTGTTTGTTTGTTGTTTGTGCACGTCACAGTTTGGTTCCGAAATCCCAATTTTTCTAATCCTAAAGGGACGCCAAGTGTTTGACGGATCTAAAAGCAGCTTTGTCACCGCTGGCAGTTAAAGGGCAACGTTTTTGTGGGCACTGGGG
The DNA here is from genome assembly GCA_013399855.1 of Oxyruncus cristatus. NCBI lineage: Eukaryota > Metazoa > Chordata > Aves > Passeriformes > Cotingidae > Oxyruncus > Oxyruncus cristatus. Next base: position 39,207 of record VXAY01002654.1, read on the forward strand.
AGGGAGAGCCAAGAACAACTTGGGTTCGTCTCCTCACCTCGGAGCGCCCCGTGTCGGGAATTCTTTGGAGCAAGGCGGGAGTTTTCCGGGTGGAGAAAGAGGAGCCACGTGGGAAATCACCGGGATAAACGAGAGCTTTGGGGTGGGTTCTGCCCCTAAAAAGCTGCTCCCAACCCCAAATCTGCTGGCGTTGAACAGGAAAAGCCCAGCGTGGTTTCACACCCCGCGGCCGAATTCGTAACCAAAAACCCCCAAAAGACCCAAAGCAACCCCCAAAATCTCTCCCCCCGCCCCCGGCCAATCTGAAGGGTTCAACACGTGAGAGCAAGAACTCCGAGCTGGAATCTCCACAGAAATGGAACCTCCTGGGTCGAAGGGTTACGAAACCGAGAAGGAAAGAACCTGTTTTGTTTTTTTTTTTTTCAGGCAACCCCGAAAGTTTTGAGAACTGGTTCAAGAGCTACATCTGCTTTTTTCTCCTTCCTTCCCAGACGGTCACACTGACGAAACGTCCCCGTTCGAAAAAACATTTCTGCACAATAAAAACAGAAACTATGATACAAGTGAGGTAAAGGAAACGCCGAAAAATATCCACCCACAAAGATATTTTCAGAAAAATACCCCCAACGCGGCGATTTTTTTTTTTTTCTCTTCCCCCCCCTTTAAAAAAAAAAAAAAACCAAAAAACGAAAAAACAGCAAAAAAAAAAAAAAAAAAAAGGGGAAGAAAAAAAAAAAGCACAAAAACTCCCGAAATGAAACAGCAGAAATGGCTATTTTTTTTTTTTTTAAGGTTTTTTTTTTTTTTATCTTGAGTGATCGCCTACGAAAATTCCTAAGCCCACAAATCCACAGGGAAGTGTAATGGTCTCAATCCGACATTTATTCCAAAAAAATAACCCCCTTTTTTTTTTTGTGTGTGTGTGTGTGTCGTTTGGTTTTTTTGTTTTGTTTTGTTTTGTTTTTGTTTTTGTTTTTAATTATTTTTTTTTTCTTTCCCCCCTTGGCTCTGCCTCAGATCTCCATCAGCTCCAGGTCGGCGTCCTCGAAGCCGTAGAACGACTCAGTCTCGCTCTCTCCCTCGAAGAGCTGGTGGAGGATCTCGGGATCGGCCGATTCCTCGGGCTGGCTCCTCTCCTGGGGCTCGGGCACCTCGGGGGGCTCCTGGCTGAGCTTGAGCTGCTCCTCCAGCGAGGCGATGAGCTCCTCCTGCATGTCCCCGTTGCGCGCCGGCGAGTTGGCCGTGCCGTCGGGGCCGGGCAGGACGCTGGCCACCAGGAAGGACTGCTGGACCAGCTCCGGCGAGTCCCCAATGACCTCCAGCGCCTCGGCCAACCAGCACAAGACCAGCTGCAGGAGGATGTCCGAGTCGCACGTGGAGTCCGCCATCTCCTTGGCCTGCTCCTTCCACTTTCTGTGCAAGAAGTTTTTCACGGTCCTCTTGATGCAAACGTCCAGGGGCTGGATTTTGGAGCTGCAGCCGGCGGGCACCACGGCCGGGAGGGTGCTGGAGGAGCTGAGCACGGCCAGCACCTCCTCGGAGAGGTGGCTCCGGTGGCAGTCCAGCACCAGCATGCCCTTGCCGCTCTGGCACGCCGCGTGCTTGTGCCACACGCGGGACGCCCAGAGCTCCATGACCTCGTCGTCGCCGTAGCCGTCCTCCCTGGCCTCCAGCAGGATGGACTCGGGCACGTTGGCGGGCGGCTGCACGTGGCCCCTGTAGAAGACCAGGGCGGGCAGGACGCTGCCGTCGGCCAGGATGGTGAGCACCACGTCGCACCAGGGCTCCCCGTTGCCCACGGTCTGCAGGGCGTTCTCCTTCCGGTCGTCGCTGCCCAGCACCTCCACGTCCAGGAACAGGGAGATCTCGTCCACGGCGGCGATCATGGCCAGGGGCAGGTCCTGCGTGTGGATCTGGCGCTGCACGAACTCGATGAAGGAGCCGGCGCTGTCCTCCACGTCCTTGGGCAGCGGCTGGGCCACGGCCCGGCGCGTGTGGGTGCTCAGGTGGTGCCTCAGCATGAACCTCACGGCCCACTCGTAGGAGATCTTGAAGCCCCCCTCCAGCGAGCGCCCGATCTTGGTGGCCTTCTGGAACAGGGTCTCCTCGTTGACGGGCAGCTGCTGCTCCCGCTGCGTGAGCACCCACTCCGCCAGCTTCTCCTCGGCCTCCAGGCTCAGGTACTTGCCCTCCAGGTTCTCCTCCTGGCACGCCTGGACCCTGCGGAGCCAGCGCTTGATGCGGCGCGGCGGGTTCCGGAAGTGCTCGGCGGCCTGTTCCGTGTTGGAGCACAGGGCGAACAGCACCACCCGCAGCTTCTTCACCGACAGCTGCTCCTTCCTGCCGGCCCCCTCCGCCTCCTTCGGGGGCTGCTCGTCCTCCCCAGCGCCGGGACTGCCGCCCTCCTCCTCCTCCTGCCGCTCCAGGGGCCCGTCCTGGGCTGCCGGGGCGGGATCGGGCTCCGGGTCGCCCTGGGAAGGAGCCACGGGCTTGGATTTCACAGTAGCAGCTTGGCTGGGGGAGCAGGGAGGGCAGGGGGGCTTCGGGCTCGTGTCCTGGGCTTGGAGGTGCCTGGGAGGGAGAGAACACAGGGAACTCCTGGAAACCCGGGAAAAGGGAGTGAGGGGGGGGGAAAAAACCCCAGGACCCGGGAGGGAGGAGGGGGAAAGGGGAGTCCACAAAGGGCTTACCTGGAATGTGATATCCAAGTAGGCCCTGCAGGGAAAACAAAGCGGTTGTAGCTCAGCAAACAAACACTGAATCGGTGCAAATAAACACGAAATCAGCGCAAATAAACACTCCAGAGGGGAGGACCAGTGACTCTGTTATTCCCCCACTTCCTGCCGGAATAGCAGATATCCACCTTTTCCAAGCCCAACCTCCTTCCACGGCCCAGGCAAGGAGAGAAGACTTCAACCAGGCAGAGCCACGGTCTGTCAGGGATCCTCGGAGACAAACCCAACCCAACAGCCCTTGGCAATCCCCAAATTCGGTGGGCAGAGCTCAGGTTTTGGCCCGTGCCTGCGGGGAACGCCCCAAGGAATGTGGAAGATTCCCAGCTAATGGCTGGAACGGCGTTTTCAGGGTTTCCTCGGGGTCTCAGGCAGCTGTGGAGGCCTCGGGGTGTCACCTCCGGGTGTCACCGGGGACAATGATGTCCCTGAGGAGCAGAGGGAGTGGCTGGAGCCCTTGGCATTGTGCGTCCATGGGAAGATCCCAGCGATCCAGGCAGAGCCAGCCCGGCCCGGGGCTTAACCGCCCATCTCCATGACAATAAAGGCTCATTCAGGTCCCACACAAGCCATTCATCCCCGAAGCTCGGCCAGACAAAGGTCTGTTTGAACCCCCCCGGGCCGTGAATTGACGGATTATGTCCCGCACAGATCCTTTCCCACCCCCCCTCCAAGTTTTCTCGCTCCTTTCTCCAGGTCTCACCTTGGAGGATGATGTTGCTGAACTCGTGGGAGGGGTTGAAGACCAGGTGCTTGGCCATGGAGTCCCCCTCGGAGGTGACAAAGAGGCAGGAGGAACAGGAGAGCTTCACACCGCTGCGAGGGAGGGAAAACAGGGGAGGGAAAAACAGGAGAGGGTGGAGAAAGAAGGTCATATCAGCAACAAAAACATGCCCGTGCCCTCATTAATAATTCAACGTGTCACCCTCAAGTGCAGAAGGGCAGCGTCCCCCCTCTGGAATACAGTGGGATCCCAGCATTTACCCCCAAATCCCTAAATCCATTTATTTTCCTGGGTGGTCAGAGAGATAGATAGAGAGAGAGATAGAGAGAGAGAGAGACAGATTAGAGAGAGAGACAGATTAGAGAGAGAGATAGATTAGAGAGATAGATTAGAGAGAGAGAGAGATATAGATAGATTAGATATATTAGATAGATAAGACAGATAGATTAGACAGATAGATATAGATAGATGATTGATAGAAATAGATATAGATAGATGATAGAGATAAATGATAGATAGATATACATAGATAGACACAGATACAGATAGTTATAGACAGATTGATAGATATAGATAAATAGATAGATATAGATAGATAAAACAGACAGATTAGACAGATTAGATAGATATAGATAGATGATTCATAGATAGAAATAGATATAGATAGATGATAGAGATAAATGATAGATAGATATACATAGATACAGACAGAGAGAGGTGATTGATAGATAGAGATAGAGAGAGGTGATTGATAGATAGAGATAGGTGATTGATAGATAGAGATAGGTGATAGAGATGATTGATAGAGATAGATGATTGATATAGAGATAGATGATTGATAGAGATAGATGATTGATAGAGATAGATGATTGATAGAGATAGATGATTGATAGAGATAGATGATTGATAGAGATAGATGATTGATAGAGATAGATGATTGATAGAGATAGATGATTGATAGAGATAGATGATTGATAGAGATAGATGATTGATAGAGATAGATGATTGATAGAGATAGATGATTGATAGAGATAGATGATTGATAGAGATAGATGATTGATAGAGATAGATGATTGATAGAGATAGATGATTGATAGAGATAGATGATTGATAGAGATAGATGATTGATAGAGATAGATGATTGATAGAGATAGATGATTGATAGAGATAGATGATTGATAGAGATAGATGATTGATAGAGATAGATGATTGATAGAGATAGATGATTGATAGAGATAGATGATTGATAGAGATAGATGATTGATAGAGATAGATGATTGATAGAGATAGATGATTGATAGAGATAGATGATTGATAGAGATAGATGATTGATAGAGATAGATGATTGATAGAGATAGATGATTGATAGAGATAGATGATTGATAGAGATAGATGATTGATAGAGATAGATGATTGATAGAGATAGATGATTGATAGAGATAGATGATTGATAGAGATAGATGATTGATAGAGATAGATGATTGATAGATATAGATAGAGATAGGTGATTGATAGATAGATAGGTAGATAGATGATAGATAGACCAGATAAAAATCAACAGCTCCTTCCAGATGCTGAACATCAGGAAGGGCCTGCACAGGTGATTGCCAGGGGATTAAAGGAGATGGAACTAAAACTCGGGCTAAAAAGCCCAGGTCTGCATTACCAGGCAGTGTAGTTCTTAAACAAAGCCAAGTACTTCGGGCTCTTCCGAGGAACGTGGTTGCTGCAAGACAGAAAGGGTTCCCAAAAAGTCACGATCGCCCTGGACAAAGAGCTGTGAAACCACGTCAAAACACACCTTTACAGGCACCAGCAGTATTTTGGCTGCTTGTCTTGCACCCCGGCAGATCAAACCCGCGCCTAAGCAACAAAAACCGGTACCAAACCCTTCCGAAATGCCCCCGTTCGGCCACGACCTTCCCGCCGTCCCGGTGGAATTTTTGCTAAGGGTTGGACCTTCCTTCCCTCCTTTTCAAAGGTGAGTGACTTCCAGAGCGCTGCAGGGAGGTGGGACCGCCCCAGCTCCCTGGTTTTCCTTTTTCCCCTGGAGATCCCGGGACTCACTTGATCATGTGGTTGGCGTAGGCCCGGGAGCAGCAGGTGCTGTAGCGACACAGGGAGCAGTGCACGTAGGTTGGGAAGTGGTTCGGGAAGTCTGGGATCTCAAAGCTGCATTCCAGGCACGTCTGTCTGCCCAGGACACTCCTGCAGAGGGGAGGGAGAGCTCTGTTAGTGTTGGAATTACACGGTACGTGGAGCTGTGGTTGTTATTGGGGTAAAAGAGGGTTTAAGGACTCGTTCCTCAGTGCCAGGGCGAAGGTTTCCCACTCCCTGTGAATCATTGGGAAGTGGGTAATAAATGGGAAAATGGTAAAAAATAATAGTCCTGAGGACGAGGCAGCAGCACCTGAAGGGGCTGCAGAAGAGGGGCTTTTTACAAAGGGGTTGAGTGACAGGACAAGGGGAGTGGGTTCAGACTGAAACAGGGAAATTTAGGGTGGATATTGGGAAGAAATCCTTCCCTGTGAGGGTGGGGAGGCCCTGGCATGGGTTATTCCATGGATTCCCCATCCCTGGAAGTGTCCAAGGCCAGGTTGGACTTGGAGTAGGTCTAGTGGAAGGTGTCCCTGCCCATGGTCTGGGTGATCTTTAAGTCCCTTCCCACCCAAACCACTCCATGATCCTTTTAGGGTGGGCAGAAATCCCTCCCCTGCTGAAATCCCACTGCCTTCTGGATTTCAGCTTCACCTTCAGCGCTTTCCCAGCACAATCCTGGTTCTGTGGGAAGCCAAACTCATGGAATAAACCCCCCCTTGGCACTGGACCAGGATCAGGCGTTCCCCACCCCCCATGGCACCGAAACGACCCACGACAGCCCCTCCAAAACCTTCAAAAATGGAAAATTCACCCCCCAAAAAAAGGAGGAAAAAAAAATAAAAATGGGGGAGTTCTCACATTTTTTTGACCGCTCTCTTCTGGACGTTCCTCTGGACAGGAGGGTACAGGAAGATGGGCTGGGGGTCTGAGGATGAGGACAGAGGAGCTGCGTCCTGTCCCATGCCCTGGGACATGTCGCTGGAAGAGACCGGCAACGTCCTTGGCTGTCCCCGGGACGCCCTGATTGTCACCTGCAGGGGAGCAGAGACCCCCCAAAGAAAAACAAAGGGGCAGAAATGAGCTTTTGGAGCACCTCCGTTGGTGGGGGTGACACCTGAGATGGTGGGGTCACACCTGGACAGGCTGGAGAGGTGGGACCACGTGGGCACCTCAGGAGGTTCAAAACCAAGCCGAGGGCAAGGTGCTGGTCCTGGGCTGGGGCAGTGCCAGGCACAGCCACGGCACTGGGAGCAGCCCTGGGAGAAGGACTGGGGGGTGATGGGGGAGGAAAAGCTCAGGGTGAAGCAGCAGGGAGCACTGGCATCCCACAGTCCAACCCAATCCCGGGCTGCATCCAAAGGGAACGTGGGCAGCAGGTGAGGGAGGGGATTCTCCCCCTCTGCTCTGCTCTGCTGAGATCCCACTGGGAATGCTGAGCCCAGCTCTGGTGCCCCCAACATAGGAAGGACGTGGAACTGTTGGAGCAAGGCCAGAGGAGGTCACGAAGTTGATAAAGGGACTGGAGCACCTCCCCTATGGGGACAGGCTGGGAATGTCCACCCTGAAGGTTGTGTGGAGACCTCAGAGCACCTTCTGGGGTCTGAAGGGGCTCCAGGGAAGCTGGAGAGGGGCTGTTCATCAGGAACTGGGGTGACAGGACCAGGGGGATGGATTCAGACTGAAACAGGGAGATTTAGGGTGGATATTGGGAAGAAATCCCTCCCTGTGAGGGTGGGGAGGCCCTGGCACTTTGGAGGTTATTCCATGGATGCCTCACCCCTGGAAGTGTCCAAGGCCAGCTTGGAGCAACCTGGGCTAGTGGAAAGTGTCCCTGCCCATGCCTGGAAGATCTTTAAGGTCCCTTCCCACCCAAACCATTCTGGGATTCTCTGTAGCCAAATTCAGGCTCAGGTGCTCCAGGGACACGACTCAGCCCCACCCGCCCAGGGGCAGCAGGAGCCTAAAAGAGGACACAGGATTTGAGCCCCAAAAGTGCCTGTTTGTCCCTAAAAAGCTATGGAGCACGTCCAGACTGCTCAGGTGTGTCTGTCACCTCCTCTCTCTCACCTACTCCTCCTCTGAATTACCCAATTAACTAATTACACACCCCAGCCACTGCGGTTTAAGCGACGCAGGCAAAACAAAGCCTCGTTTTTACATTAGTTAAAACACACCCCAACACAAACACACTCCGGGTGCTCCCTGAGGGAGCCAGAGCACGGGAACCTCGGATTTCTCACCTTGGTTCCAGGTTTTAATCCTTCTAATTGCTTGGGCTTCCGGAAGGTTTTGTGGTGCTGCAGCTTGTGTTCGATTTTGTCCTTGGCGAAGAGGAACTGGAGCCTGCACTTGTTGCAGTGATAAACACTCTTCTTCTAAAGCAAAGGAGAGGATTGCAGCTGAGAGGAACAGGAGGCCCCACGCAGCGGAGTTTGGTTGGAAAACGAAAGGAAATAAACCTCGAAACCCCCCAGTTTTCCCCCCGCTTTGAAAGCAAGAGGCGGCCCCGTTTTTCCTGCAGCGCCTGCGAGTCCCTCACGGACAGGCCCCCGGAGTCTTTGGCGGTTTGTTTTAAAATCCGAGGGGGTTTTTAATTCCAAACCATCGGGTTCTGCAAAGACACCGCACCCAGAAGCGCCACGGAACGGGCCCCGGGGGCAACACTCACCTCCCCTTCGCCTCCCACGGGATTTTGGGGTACGTAAAAGCACCGGATGGATTCCTAAATTCCACCCGCTAAGACCTCACTTCCCACCCCCGGGGCCGGGGGATTCCCGGCCTACCTGGTGCCTCATGAAGTGCTGCTGGAAAGCGTTCCCGTTTTTGAAGACCTTGAGGCAGTAGGGGCAGAGCAGGTGCCGGGTGTCCTCGTGGATCATCCGGAAATGACTGTCCACCTCGGAGTAGAGGGAGGAGCGGTACTGGCACACCTGGAGGGTTGGAGGAGGGGGGAAACCCTCAATTAACAGGGAAACGACGCAGGGGTTTAGCTCCTGTTTGTCACCAGAACGTGGAGATCTCGACAGCACATTCCCAGGAATACTCAGAACCGTGGGATAACCCGGGCTGGACCCACAGGGCCCGTCCAAGTCCAGCTCCCTGCAGCTCCGGGGAGTTCAGGAACCGGCAGCTGGTTGTTCCTACTGGAAGGCAGCAAACCAAGCAACTCCTCAGGGGAGTTCAGAGGAGCAGCTTTCAACCCCTTTTCGCAAAAGGAAGCAGCAGTTCAAGCTCCAAACCCGAGGGGAGAAAGGAGAACCAAAAAGGGAGAGCCAGTCAGTGCAAAGCAGCTGGAATTCACGAAGGAGCAGCTTCTTCGGGGCCCACATGAAATGCGGGGTCTGGAGGAAAATCTGGTTTAACACAACGTGGTTTGGAAGTTTCTCCCCCCGTTTTTAATTCGTGGAGCTCCGTGCCCGGGGGAAAAAAAAAACGCAAGTGGGCTCCCCAGGACCACTCTGAGCCCCCGATTTGGATGGAAAATTCCAGGATTTCCTCTTTTTCTCCAGCGTGTGAGAAGGAAATCCAGCTCCTAAATCCCTTTTCCTACCTGGCACACGTAGGGCATCTCCCCAGGCTTGTGGGTGTCCTTCATGTGCTGCAGGAACATGGGCTCGCTCTCAAAGGCCCACTCACAGATCTTGCACTTGGCTGCAGAGGAGAGGAAAAGCAGGTCAAAATTGGGGAGGGGGGGAAAAAAAAAATTTAGAATTACAGGTTCCTTTGGTTACAAGTGGCCTTTAAAATTTGTTCTCGGTGTTCTCCTGCTGAAAAAGAGGATAAACCCTTCCTGGAGATCCACTGGATTCGGGAATAGCAGGACTGATGGAAAAGACCTGTGCGGTAACGCCTCTAAAAGACTCCCTTAAAACCAATTTAAGAATTAAATTTCAATATTCTGAGCGAAGCTCGGCAAAACCACGACCAAGGCTCCACACTGAACGGAGCAGGAATTTGAAGAGCGACTTTTCTGCCCCGGACTGAACTGGATTTTGACTTTGTGTGACACTCGTGTGGCTCCACCTCACCTGCTGATGCCGAGTCAGGGGCAGAGTAAAAACAGAAGGGAGGGGGTTTTTTCAGCCAAACAGAACAATTCCCTGAAGGAAAAGCGAGTAAAACCGAGGGATTTGCTCACGTGGAGCTGAGTAGACTGAGAACATCGCTGGGGGACGTTCCCACCTGGACCACCCCAAGAACTGGTTCTCCCTGGGGGCTTAAAGACCAGCCCAGTTTTTGTGATTCCCCTGAGAGACAAACCCCCCGCTCTGAGGTCGCAAAGGCAGGAGAAGGGGCTCACTGGTGGACTCGTAGGGGCTGTGGACGTTCTCCAGGTGGCACTGGAGCTGGAAGGGGGTGGAGAACTGCCTGTAGCAGTGCTGGCAGATGGTGTGCACGTCCACCTCGCCGTTCTGCTGGTCCAGCTCCACGTGGTGCTTCATGTGGTTCATGAACCTGCAAGGGAGGGACACAAGTCCGAATGTTCCGCGCCTCCGAGCCCCAAAACTCGGGGGTTTTGAGCCCTTCTGAGCCCGATCTGGCGTCTCACTGCTGGCAAAAGACAGCTCGGCACAGGGGGAGCGAAGAGGGGCTCGCCCAGAAAACGCCGTTTCAGCAAAACATTTCCTCCTTCTGGTGAAAAATCGAGGCAGAAAGAGGAGGAGGAGGATCACTGTTCTTCAAGGATTATTATTTCTTGTCATCCAGTGATGAGCAAAGGTGCAAACTGGGGGCTGTTCAGGCTGGTTTTTCTATATAAACCCACTGTAACCCTGCAGCACCATTGGTGCTCACAGCTCAACTCCAACCCTCCAAACTGGGGCTGTTCAGGTTGGTTTTTACACACACCCATTCCATAGTTCTCCCAGTCTGTGTACTCACAGCTCAACTCTAACCCTGGGAATTGGGGCTGTTCAGGCTGGATTTTACACACACCCACCCCACAGTTCTGCAGGGCCACTGGTGCTCACAGCTCAACTCCAACCCTCCAAACTGGGGCTGTTCAGGTTGGTTTTTACACACACCCACCCCATAGATCTGCAGGACCATTCATGCTCCCAGTTCAACTCTAACCCTCCAAACTGGGGCTGTTCAGGCTGGTTTTTCTATCTAAACCCACTCTAACTCTGCAGCACCACTGGTGCTCACAGCTCAACTCCAACCCTCCAAACTGGGGCTGTTCAGGCTGGTTTTTCTATATAAACCCACTGTAACTCTGCAGCACCACTGATGCTCACAGCTCAACTCCAACCCTCCAAACTGGGGCTGTTCAGGCTGGTTTTTACACACACCCATCCCACAGTTCTGCAGGGCCACTGGTGCTCACAGCTCAACTCTAACCCTGGGAATTGGGGCTGTTCAGGCTGGATTTTACACCCACCCACCCCACAGGTGCTCACAGCTCAACTCTAACCCCGGGGACTGGGGCTGTTCAGGCTGGTTCTCTGCCCCCTCCGCCCCATTCCCCTCACCGGATGTTGTTCTTGAGCCTCTTGGTGCAGTGTGGGCAGCGGAAGGACGTGGGCACCTTGGGGAAGGGCAGCAGCTGGGCGCCCTTGCCCCCGTCCCGGCCGTAGTAGAAATCATCCACCAGCATGATGAGCTTGCTCTGGGCAGAGTCCGGGCCCCCCTCGCCCCCCTCGGGGGCCTTGGCACACGGGGACAGCGCTGGCACCGCCGGGCACGGGGCAGGGGGGGCTCCCGCCGGCGGCTTCTCCGGCGACGGGGGCTTGGGGGACTGCAGGGGGGGCTCCGAGTCCAGGGATTTCCTCTTCTTCAGGAACTCCACCATCTCGGGGCAGCAGTACTGCGAGGGAGGGGGGCAAAAAAAACCACCCAGGGTTAGCCAGCACGCCCCAGGGAGGGACCCACACCCGGGGAGAAGCAAAACCCCCACAGCAAAGTGGATCCAGGAATGATTAAGCCCCAGGTTAAGTTGTTTGTGGAAATCATTAACCACTAGACTGCATCTAGAACTACTAATCCCCCTTGAACTGAAGCTAGAACTAATTAAGCCCCACACATCGAACTGTATCTAGAAAAAATTATATCTCCCCCCACGTTAAACTGCATCTAGAAATAATTAAAGTGTAAATCCATCCCAAAGGACCCTTTGGGAACGGCTACTTACACACATGTGTCCTCTTAAAGCTTCGGTGACTCTGAACTGAGCGTCACACCGGGGACAGACCTTCCTGCCGCCGTCTTGCAGGTCAAAGGTGGGAATAGGGGATGAGCTGACTGTGACAAGAGAAATCCGGAATGAAACAAAAAAGGATGAAACCCCCAACGATTTCAAACGTTGGTTTGGTTTTCCCGGCAGACGAGAAGGCCTCACCTTCTCCCCCAGCTGGAAAAACACACTTGGAATACAGATGGCATGGAATGCCCCTTAAATCCAGGTTGGGCTCCCAGTGCCATGAAAAATGCCCCTTAAATCCAGGTTGGGCTCCCAGTGTCATCAAATGCCCCTTTAATCCAGTTTGGGCTCCCAGTGCCATGAAAAATGCCCCTGAAATCCAGGTTGGGTTCCCAGTGCCATCAAATGCCCCTTTAATCCCGTTTGGGCTCCCAGTGCCATGAAATGTCCCTTTAATCCAGTTTGGGCTCCCAGTGCAATAAAAAATGCCCCTTAAATCCAGGTTGGGCTCCCAGTGCCACGGAATGCCCCTTAAATCCAGGTTGGGCTCCCAGTGCCATGAAAAACGCCCCTGAAATCCAGGTTGGGCTCCCAGTGCCATGACATGGCCCTTGATTTTTGGCTCCCAGTTCCATGGAATGTCCCTTAAATCCAGGCTGGGCTCCCAGTGCCATGAAATGCCCCTTTTAATCCAGTTTGGGCCCCCAGTGCCATGGAATGCCCCTTGATTTTTGGCTCCCACACCCTCTGGAAGGCGTTTTTTTTCTGGGAGAGCACGGCCGTACCTTTCAGCGACGACGAGGAGGACGAGGATTCCGACACGCTGGATCTCTGGGATCCGGGGCTGCTGTTGGACACCACGAGGGGGCCCGGGCTCTGTCCCAGGGAGGGGACAGTGTTGAGGGTGTTCACCAGCTTGGCCACCTCGTTGCTGTTCTCCCCCGTCACCCCAGGCCTCTTGACAGTCACGAAGCTGGCGATGCTCACTGGGAGGAAGGGACAACACGATTCCAGAGAGGGATCCGCACGGTCTGTGTGAACCCCAACCCCTCTGCTAAGCCTCGAGGCCTCCCCAGGGATGGTTGAGCCACGGATTATCCCACTGGGAATGTGGAGGCTCAGGGGGGGGACCTTCTCACTCTCCACGACTCCCTGGCAGAGGGCGGGAGCCAGGTCGGGCTCTGCTCCCGGGGAACAGCGGCAGGAGCAGAGCTGCACCAGGGGAGGGTTGGACTGGACATCGGGGAGAATTCCTTCATGGACAGGGCTGTCCCAGGCTGGCCCAGGGAAGGGAGGTGGGTTCTGGGGGAGCTGGGCCAGGACTTACTCTGCTGAGGGGCCTGGGCCTGGGGCACGGTGCTGCGGAGGGTCAGCGTGGCCGGGATCACCGTGGTGAAGGTGTTGGGCGCGGGTCGGACGGGCAGCGGCGTCCCCGCTCTCACCTGGGCCACCTGGGAGAACACCTGGGGGACCCCCACGGCGGGTTTGACAAACTGGGTACCTGGGGCTTCAAACACACGGAGACATCAGCGAGCCAGGCCTGCGCCAGGAACCCCATCCAGGGCCTGTGCCAGGAACCCCATCCCGGGTTGAGATCAGGAACCCCATCCCAGGCCTGTGCCAGGAACCCCATCCCAGGCCTGAACCAGGAACCCCATCCCAGACCTGAACCAGGAACCCCATTCCAGGCCTGAACCAGGAACCCCATCCCGGGCCAAGATCAGGAACCCCATCCCAGGCCTGCGCCAGGAGCCCCATCCCAGACCTGAACCAGGAACCCCATCCCACGCCTGTGCCAGGAACCCCATCC